>VDFB02104786.1:0-25563 GCA_007258455.2 Sequoia sempervirens | reverse complement strand
TTTTTTTTGCAGAACATGGGTCTTCCAGAAGGTCAAGATGATCCTCAACATGATATTATAGATCCACAAAATATTGGTTTTGCTGGTACAGATCACATGGCAGAGGATAATGATGACACATATATGGAAGAAACCGAGGCCGATGACAATGATGATTACGATGACGACAACGACAATGATGAGGATGATGATGATGATGATGATGATGATGATGATGATGATGATGATGACGATGACGATGGTGATGATGATGATGATCACGATGTGTGATGATGATGATGATGATGAGATAGTTGGTGATAGTAACCAGTGACATTCATGATCATATAGACTACATCATGGATCATTGTTGATATATCGTTACGATGACTCTTTTCATGGTTACTATCATATGTATCATTTTCATAGCCTACAGTACTATATTGTTGAGTTGTATCATATTGACATATATCATTTTCACTATATCATTTGGACATGTATCATCTTGACTTGTATCAATTTGAGTTACATAATTTATCAATTTTATTTATATCATTTCTACATGTATCATTTTCACTTATGTCGACTGTTGGACGTATCATTTTGACATGTTTTTGATGTACTGGCATATTTGACTTTCACTTGTTTTAGTTATATATGATGATGATCTTATCAGTATTGACTTGTCAATTTATATATATTAAAAGTGGTTAATGATTTTTGGATGGATATTTATTAAGTATGATGATTTTAATTTACTGCTCAGGATGGATGTCAAATTCAATTAAATTATAGATATTTGACTCACTTGTTTTAATTATAGATGATTTGATCATGTTACAATAATTATATTATTATTTAATCATATGAGTTAAATAATTAAATTACTTATTCTATAATCATATGAGTTATTTAAGAGGCACAATATATTTAACTAATTAAATTGAAATAAAACATATTAAATTAATAAATGGAAGCAAAATAAGAAGCATTTTTAGAAGCAAAAATAAAGCAAAACAAGAAGCAAAAAAGGAAGCCAAACAAGAAGCATTTTTAGAAGCAAAAAAGGAAGCAACAATGAAAGCCAAATTAGAAGCAATCTTGGAAGAAAAATTGAAAGCAAAACCGGAAGCAAAGATGGAAGCAAAATTGGAAGCAAAATTGAAAGCACAATTGGAAGCAAACTTGGAAGCAAAACTAGAAGCAAAAGGGGAAGCAAAACTGGAAGCAAAACTAGAAGCAAACCTGGGAGCAAAACTAGAGGAAAAAATGGAAGCAAAACTAGAAGTAAAATCGGAAGAAAAACCAAAAGCTCCAAATTGGGCGCTAATTTAGGCACTATTTCCAACGTTATTTCCCAATGCGATTTTAGGCGTTAACAGAGGCACTATTTTTGGTGCTATTTTTTGGCAATATTTCAAGCGCTAACGGGGACGCTGTGATTTTCTGAAACTAACCATAGTGCTAATTCTGGCATTATGTCCAATGCAAAATTTAGCATGAAAGACGGCACCGAGATGATCATTCTTGTTAGCACCGAGTTTAGTTTCGGCCAGCTCGCCCAATTCGTGGACTGAAATACACTGAAATCCTATGTTATTTGCCTGTTCTATTGTAGTGTATGTAAACCCTTAATGGTTTGTTGTTGTCTTCTCTCCACAGTCTAAGGTAACAATGAACATCATTCTCCTCTCAAAATGCAAAAAATGGTACTCCTAAATCTTTTTATTTAGTAGGACCCCTGAAGGGTTTCTTGGATGTTTGATTATCAATCACTACCTTTTTTACCAATTTCATCAAACAACATAGTAGCATTCATTTACTATTAAATGTGTTAGTAATTGACTGCTTTCTACTGCACATACAACAAACCATTGATGGAAGCCTACATTGTATATATCTCGGTTAATTCATGAAAGAAAAGAATGCATTTTAATTATATATGTATGTATACATATGCATATATATGTATGTATAGATACATATGTGTCTATATATATGTTAGTATGTATGTATCTATTTTTGAAAGGATGGTCATAAAATTTATAAACTCTATCTTGTACACTCTTTGAAAGTTACTTTCATGAAGTGTGAGTTTAACAGTTATATTCATGAAGTGTCTATTTAAATGTTATAAGTAGATGAGGGTCTTTTTTCTCACTGGTTATTCCTTACTAATCCCACTTACAAATAGAAGCCTAATTTATATTAAAGAGTAAGACATATAATATAATTCCATTATGTTGCTTCTTCTTCTTAAAAAAGGTCTTCCTCAATAATAGGATGCTTCTTCTTCTTAAAAGGTCTTCCCCAAGTGCGTAGGCAATACTGGAATCACAGATGATCATCCATCAACATATCATGAGACCCACAAGGATTCCTCTTGGCCACAAAGGGCATATAATCATACTTAAGCTTTGAATACTTCAATACCTTTGAAATGGTTAATGTAATGTCCAAAATAGGAATTACACTAATTTTAACCTACATTACCAATTTCCTAAGCAAATAATGGATTTAGAGAGTACCTCGGCTTGATTTAATCCCTACAAACAAGTTAGAGATCAATTACAATAATAACTTAGCAAGTAGAGTATCATGGTTAAACATTAGTAAATCCATAGTAAATTCATTAATCTAGTTATTTCCTTATCCTAGGGATGCTCAACCATGGGAGAACATGAAAGAGAGTGACTCAATGGGGTGTCCTTAGCCTCTCTAGGCCCAAAAGAAGTACCCTTTGGACTAAAAGGAAGTACCCCTTTGGCCTCATATGGCCCATGCCATTCATATGAGGTGGCCTACCTAGTGAGGATTCTAATTTTTCCATTATCCCCTCATCTTGCCATCTTTCCCCATTTCCTCATGATTGACCTTTTTGTTACACCATGATAGGAGAGTGAGATCGTAAAGGGTGTCTTGGTAGCCAACTCTCTAGGCCAAAAGGAAATATCCTTTATAACAAAGGAAATACCCAATAATAGAATAGTATGCATGATCAACTTTAGCTGCATGCATTAGTTTTCAGCTTTTATAATAGTTAATAAACTTGACTTTCACCACAAAGTGATTGTCTTTCATCATAGATAATAACGCATGCAATCTACATGCTTAGTTTAGTTTTAGCAATTGATGTAATAGCCTTGTTCTTTTATATATGTACGCATGAATAAAGAGACAATTAATTTAAGCCTACAAAATACAAAACTGTGCATTATTCGTATACTTTGTTTTTTCTAAGTTAATTTTTTTTCTTTCTTTTTCTATTGTTATCTTTCATAACCTTCTGATCAGAAATAAGGCTATGTTTTAGATTCTAAATGAGGGCCCACTCATCGTGCCCCTTTTAGCAATTCTCCCTTCTCCCATTATGGTGAAAAATGTACATAGCAAGTTAACCAAGCTCATATATTTTCAAACAATCATATCAGCAATACATAATGAAACATGAAGGTGATGTCATAAGTTATAAATAACAATATGCATGAACCATTGATCATATTTAAACAATGCATTATATTCCCATGTAGATCCTACCACAAATATATTAACCTGCAAATATGAAATCACAAGATAGCTTATGCAAACATAGATTCTATTACTTGCTAGCCAATCTGTGTTTTCTTCATCCTTTTTAATTCCTAAATCAATATGCGCTTAACACTCAAAAGATATTGTTAGTGTAGATCAAACAGATAGGAGTCTACCATCCATAGCTATATTAAAGTATCATAATTACTTATATATATGTGTGTGTGTGTGTGTATATATATATATATATATTTATATGTATATATGTATATGTATATGTATATGTATATACATACATATATATGTATATATATATGTATATATATATGTATGTATGTATGTATGTATGTATGTATGTATGTATGTATGTATGTGTATATGTAGATGTATATATATTATATTAAATTATTCTTGACCGATTTCAATCTTCCCATAATCACTTTGTATAAATTTATATCTTTATACATACATGTAATTATATTCAACTTACTCCCCTTATTGATTTATCATTTATCCTCACTTATATCCTCCTATTTCCATTTTGTGCTTCCCTATATTTACCATTTTATTCCCAATTTGCTACTTATGCAGACTTTTAATTGATTATCTCTTTTAGATTACATTCATGTCTTTTCTTCTCTCATAATTATCTTAGATTTTCTTATTTATTTATTTCTTTTTGATCTAATGTTCCATTCCCTTATTTAGATCTCCTCCATGCTTTTATTGATTCCTCCTTATGTGCCTTTAATACCTAGTAAAATCCCCCAAGAGGGGTGACCATATGGAGAGAGGCAACTTTCATGAAAGGATGTGTGTATGAGTGAAGATTCAGCTATATTAGAGAAGCTCTAATTGTCGGCCTTGACACATCTCATTTAATTTTTTCGTAGGAGTGACTTTCCTTCACATACACCTTATGCTTTATCATTGCCTTTGTATTAGTTTGATTGCTTCCTTATAAATTTGTGTAAGAGTTAGGCATTCCTTGCTTTAATTTGGCTGATGTACTTATATCAACCACAATGAAATATTGATTATCTTTATATTAATCATTTACTTCTCATAATTGTTGTTTTTTTATTAATGTATTTTATATACATGTTTATTATTTTATATTTATATATATATAATGTATATTGATTTTTATATTAGTTTACATATCTTAATATATTTTTTGTTATATCATAATAATTATAATAATATAAGACTTTTTTGATAAATATAAAATTGTCATGTCATTTTGACTGAAGGAAAGTTGATAAGTAGCTGAGAGGTTCCCTATAAGTGCCTATAATTTCTCAAGGTCAATTTGTAACTCGCGATTATTGCAATGATTTTTCCAATATATCTCTATGTAGGGGGATGTTTGAGAAGTTACAAGATCAATATTTGAACTAGAGTATTACAATATTTTCTAAGATATTGTATTGGGAACTTTGTGAGGAGGATGTGGTGGATGGTCCAAGGATGGTGACCCTACCATGTCTAGTGGTGACAATACATTCATGATCTTTGTCTTTTATTTTGATAGTGGAAACATGTGAAGGGCTATGTGTGATACATCCCACAATATTATCATATTTGTAAGGGATTTTATTATATTAGATGTTATTAGTGTTTTTATTCGGGATTTACCTTTTTTGGGTGAAGTGGAGGTAGATCGGTTGTCTTGGGTATGCTTTGGAGTGGGTTTGATAGAGTCCTAGTTGATCATTTGGTGATGAGGATAAAGTTCCCTCAATCTCTATGTCTCCACAATCAATGATATCTTGACTATAGTTTTTGAGCTTCATGAATTTATTAGTTGCATGTCTTTTAATCCTATGATGACTCTAATATTCATTTTCCTTATATCAAGATGGTTTGGGTTTGGATTCATCAAACAGTTGTGTCATAGGAAATGTTACAATGTTTTCTTGTATGAGCTTCTTAAAAATGTCTATTGGTTCCCCAAGGGTGGTGAATTTTCTCTTAGGATTATTTTGGGTGTTTTATCTTTGTTGTCCTTGAGATACATAAACTATGTTAGTGTCATGGGGCACCTTGTAGAGGTGTTTTGAGTGGAATTTTATGTTCTCATAGCTTGAACATGTTTAACATCGATGATTCCATAACTAATTGTATTTTTATTTTTGGCCCAAAACATTGGCTTGTCATTATATTGTTTATCATTGTTTTCTTTATAATTTTTTACTAAGCCTTTGGCTATAAGGGAATTTTCAATGGACCTTTTTTCTATTATCTCATTGAAGGTAGAGGCACAATGTACCTACAAGTGAAATTCCATCTCCAAGTTAAATTTTTAAATAAATATGTTCATGAGTTGTTTCTTAGGCATAGACCAAGGGAAGCGACTAGTGAGTCCTCTCCACCACTATAAATATTCCACAAAGATATCACCATTATGTTGCTAGGCATTTCAAGGATCAAGCATGATGACTTCATGTTCAATGTTATAGGAGAAATGAGCAAAACAAATTAGATAGGTTTGCAAAGGTTGAGAAAAAACCATGGGGAAGGTGCATGAACCATTCCTAGGCTTATCCACCTAAGTTACGAGGAAAAAAGTAGAGCAAGTAATGATCATTGTATGCTACCTCTTGGTATGCCATGAAAAATTCCTTAACATGGTCTCAAGGGTTTCCTTTCACTTTGTATTTATCAAATTTTAGAATTTGAAAGAGTTGGGGAAACACATCATTATCATTGATTTGTCAAAAGGATAAGGACACAAGTATTCAAACTTCTTTTTTTGTTGTCTTTGTTGTAAGTTCTTTAAGAAAATTTTCATTTCCTCTCATTCTTGATCAAACTATGTTGTAAGTTCTGAAGGAGTGGGGACAACTTTCCTAGCTACATTGGATAGTACACATTGATGTGTAGGATATTGGATGTTAGGTTGGGGGGTAATGTATTGTTGGATAGGTGGGCTAGTATATTGTTGGATAGGTAGTATGGCATTTCGAAAAGACAAAAGTTATGAGTGGAATAGGTTTGAGATGTTTGGAAGGGGGTATGAAGTGATAAGTGCATGAGATATTTGTGGAAGGTTAGAAGAAGAATTTATTAGAATATAGGATGAAGAATCTTGGGGGATGTACATAGAGGATGTTTAGGGGATGTAAGAGGAAGATATTTGTGTACTGTGGGAGGAAGAGGTTTGAGGAATATAGGTAGAGGATTTTTGTGGGATATATGAAGAGGATGGTTAGGGGATGTGGGATGAGCTAAGGACTTGCTGTGGGGAAGTAGGTTGAGATGATGCTATAGGAAGTGAGGTTGATATGGGTGAGATAGAGGAAGGAATATATGATTAATAGAGGGATTGGGACTAAGAATATGAGCCATGGTTTGTGGCGTAGTGGGATGAGTAGGGATAGATGGTATGGTAATTTGGATTTGTGAGTGATGCAAAGTATCAATGGCTTCAAGGGTTCTTACAACCTAAAACACATATTTGAAAAGATCACTTAAATATTCACCAACATACACTTCATTGAAACATAATTCCACAAGGCTAAAAAAGACACCAAAAATTGTATTAAGACCCAAAACACATGTTGGACTCATAATACACCTTTAACATCATGATTTTGATAGCATAAAACCAATAACATTCTCTTATAACACTAATTCAACAATTCCTCCATTGCTTACACCACAAAGACCTAATTGCTTGTAGTTATCCACATTGACAAAATTGAGTGTATCTCTTAAATCAGATTGAATCTCCAAAGATAAAATACATTTCCAAGAACCCATTTTGGCCTACTTGAACATATCAAGAAATAGAGTAAGTTTTTTTTTGAAATTTTGACTCTAAAAATGGTTGTCCTGCAACAATAAGGCTCAATTAGGCCTATTTAACAAAGCATGTATCAACTAATTAACTTCCCAACCCCAAATAACTATTGAAAGACCTTTACCAAGTTATAAAACTTCAGAATCAACAAACTGTTGGCCACTTAAATCCTTACTAATGCAACAAAACACAAATCCTTGTTCTAGGCTTCACTATTCTCAATCAATGAGGGTTTATTAAAAATATGCATTCCAAACCTCCAATCACTTTTCCAATGCTTCAAACACCCTAGAATGTGTCTACACATAGTAAATAAACCATCTCCAAACCTTTAACCTTATTTTTTGTGAAAACTCCATTATTTAGCCATCAACTTTGAATCAAAATCAATGAAAGTCAATTAGGGCAGCAACAAAACTAATGCAAATTTCCTTCCCCTGCATCTGCTAGCACAAAAAAATTGAAAAACACTCTAAATCAACCCATTTCACCAATTCAAAAAACCTCCTATGTCACCAAAAAAATGTATAGTTGACATTTTTACACTCACCTGAGTCTTTCTAATGGGCTTTGGCTTGATTTTGTCTTGATTTAATTTAGTAATGTGGCTTAAAAATTCAAATTACGGTGTGTTTTGAAGGTGTTGTGAAGTGTTGTAAAACATTTATACACTTTTCTAGACTCTATTCATTACAATTCACCTAAAAATCACCTTTTCATCACTTATTAAGTCATATTTTCAAGTGTTGTAAACTCTTGTAATAAGATTTCACACTTTTCTAGGCTTAATTTTATTAATTCAACCCTTTCTCATCTCTTTAAAATGACCCCTTAATACACTTTTCAAGCATTTTTAAGTGTTTTTTTAAGGATATTCCTATTGGAAAAATTTTAATGCCCCAAAATTCCCGACACCCACTTAATTTGCTTAAGTGGGACCAAGTTGCCCATACGGGTGACTTAGTCCTTTTTGGCACAAAACTCAAAATAATTTTAAATTTCTAGCGGGATTTTGTCCTCTAACCCTTGAGGTCGGCCTGTGATGTGTTACTTTCATGATATTTTAGTAAGATCTAGTACAAACAAGGGTTTTTCACCTCATTTTACATCTCCTAATTCACTCAAGAAACCTTCCAGCTCATACAATCATCTCTCTTGCACTCATTAAGCATTCAAGCAAGTCAAGCTATTGGAGTTCTTCATTGCATATCTTCACATTTGAGCATCAATGATGTGGTAAGTTTATGACGTTTTCATTTGCATGTTATCTATTTATCATACTCGTTTCATTCTATTTCTTTGTTTAGGGTTTGATTACCAAAGTGGGGTTTGACCAAGGCAAATGCCTATTCTCTAACCCTCAACCATTTTTTCCCCTTTTGCATTTCACTTTTGTATTCAAATTTGTCAAGAAATAGGTGTTGAAAAGTGATCAAAAAGTGCATCATGTAATGCCCCGCCACGCAACCATAGGGGAAGTTGCAATTTACTACAAAAATGAACTAATTTTTTTTAAATAAGAATAATTAGAACAATTAACATGCAACTTCACTAACCATTTCCAACCAATCCCCTAAGGTTACGAGACTGAGTTACTTAAACCCAAACAAGAAACAAGAGTTAACCATAACATTCAATTACATAAAGCATTAAGAACGCATACATTACAAACAAGATTAATTACATCAAGAATAATAAATAACACATGATTTCAAATAACAATTAATTTACAATAATGTTACAATGCTCATTCCCCGAATGAGATCAATCCAATAAACATGATTACAAATTACAAATTCCACCTCGATAACAATGAGGGATAATGAAATACAATCTACAACTGAAAGGATAAAGCATGACTTGATACAGGATCCCACGAGCTCTCCAACTGGAAATCTCGTCCACACGAACAAGAAGACAACCCAACGGATTAAGGTTCACGTTCCACCCAACCGTGTGATACCCAAAGGCTCACCCCCCATGCTAGGAGATAGTAACCAGGAATTCCTAAACAAGACCATCTACCTCTAGACACAAGCTAAAACATAACTGAACTGAGAAGGATAAAAGTACAACATCACTTAACACAAAGGTTACAATGCTTCTAGAGAACAATGATCATGTACATCATTTTTACACCACACAATAACTGACTAACTACTGACGTAGGAAGAGTGTCATACATAAATTGCCATGAGTTACCCTAGCTCAACCTTCCTAGGCTACCGGACCCCCATCTTGGGTTACCCTGGCTTGCCTCTACCAACCGCCGGACCCTCATGCAAAACTATGCGTCTCGTCTCATCTCGAGCCTTAACAAACACATGCTCCAAGAGAGAGGCATTCATTATCTTTATTAGTGTGAAAATGCCTCATTAATTTCTTTTAAGTTATCACTTGATTAAACCCTAGGTGAGTTACCCTGGCGCCCCTTTGTGTGTCAGACCCCCACAAAGAGCCACTCTCCTATCGACAACACACAGTAAAAACCACAACCCAATGGGTAAACTAGATAGGACGACCTCTCCAATTCCAAGGAGGTAACAAACAAGGGAAACTCACTCCAACACTAGAGGATAACAAAATGCAAACCCCACTCCTTCCAAGGAGGCACAAACCACATAACCCTCTTATATTCCCAAGGAGGCACAAACCATCCCCGATCATGAAAACTGGGTGAAACAACATGGTGTAACTATACGCACTTCCTACGGAAAAACAAAAGTTGACTAACATAACGACAACCCATACCAATAATTGAACCCCTATCTGGAAGACTTTAAAACATTAACTCCATTTTCATGAAACTTGAGAAAGAATAAATCAACACTAAAAAGCACTTCAAGCAATTAAATAAACTAAAGTTAGGATTTCCTAAATCAAGTCAATCACAGTTTTCATTACTTGCATTTATCCAATCAAATTCCCCAAATTCATTTCACTATGTTGAAGTATTAAAAAAAAACAATCATTTATTCTAAGTTTCAAATTATATTCCATAATCAAAACATTTTGATAAATAAAGTCATCAGAATAAAAATAAATCAATCATTAACTCTAAGTCTCACAATTATATTCATAATCAAACATTTTAATAAATAAAACATTTAGTTAAAATCAATTAATCTTTATTTCAACATAGAATAAATTAATCAACTAAATTTTATCTATACTAAAATACAATATATATTAAATATATATATATACATAAAATATATATATTCAATGTATATACTATGATATATTTATTTATTTAAAAATCTAAATCACATTAATACAAAATAGTTTCACCAAACTAAATAATTTATTTTAATATATATATATAAAAATTATTATAAAAATAAATATTATTTAAATATTAAAATAACATTATATATATAACATATATTTATATTATATATATAATATATAATATTAAATAATATTTAATAAAAAAAAAATGAAAATAAAATTTAAATAAAACAAACCCCATAAGGGGCGCGGGCCCCTCCTATATGGGGAAGGGCGCTACTAGCGCAGCCTCCCCTGTATGGGGGGTGCTGTGTGGGAGCAGCGCCTCCCATATGGGCACGTGGGGGGTGCAGGGCTTCGGCCCTCCCATCCATAGCCAATAAAAATTTAAACCCTCATTTTATTTTATTTTGCATAAAAAAATACGTTTTTTAAATACTGCAAAATACAGGGCCGACCCCTGTGCGTTTTGAAAACCTTTTTTTTTTTATGAAACCAGAATATGAAATAAATCAAACACAGTATATTTATAAATATACTTGTATGTATATTTATATATATATAATGCAATATATACATATATACACAGGTATATTTATAAATTTATATACCCATAACCTTATTTACAGTGATATTGTGTAAATGATCAACATAGTTTGCAAGAATAGAAATAAATTTGTCCAAACACAAAGGGTTTAAAATTTGAGTTTGAAATGGAGATTTTCTTTTGGATTTTCTTCCTATTTCATTATGTAAGTTTTTTGTTTTGGTTTTTCCTTCCTAATCTAACAAATTTGCAAGTTTTGAAACCATTTCACATGGATTTTTCATTGAATAAAACAACATTTCCAGATTTTAAGCTTTTCCAAAATGAAACAAGAAAATAGAAGAAAGCAAGAATGAACCCGGTGTTTTCTCCCCAAGTTTGAAGCCTTCAAAAATGGTGGTTCCAATCTCTCCTTCAACTCCAAAATCAGCCCCAACAAAGCTCTCCCCTAAAAACAAAAAACTCCAACAAAATGATATTCATTTCCTTACATAGGGCTTTCCCCAAATTTGGCCAAAACCCTAAATTATCCCACCCACTAAATTTCTAAACATTTGGAGGGTATTTCCATGTTTTAAATTTTAAAACAATTTTACTTTCTAAATCATATTTCATGCATTTATCAAATTTTCATTCAAAACAAAAGAATTTCAAAGGAAAAGAATTTATTTTATCCAAAATTTCAAAAAATGAAATTTAAATACATTTTTATTTTATTTTTTATCATTTAACTTAAATATCTAATATGATTTCCATTTACATTATAAATTTAAATCTAAATATACAATAATGTCTGAACAACTATTTCATTTAATTTATCACCATTAACCTAGTTAATCAATAAACTAAAAATGATTTTATTAATTAAATCTAATTAATCAATAAAATAACTAACGTTTCAACATTGCAACAAGCTACATTTAAACATCATTTTAACTACACCCGCCATTTAATAACCTTTATAATATGAAATTAAATAAATACTCAAGGTGAAATGGACCAAATTAAAACAACTAACTCGACAACAACCCGACAACACACTATGACTAGGGTGAAGACTTGGCACGGAAAACCTAGCTACTATCTCCCAATCGATTTTCGTTGGTCAATGGACACACTCAAACCTGTGAACCAGGTGGAGTCGATGTCATGTACCTGTCAACCTGCAACAAAGAGTACATCGAACATGCATATATATAATATGATCAAACACACCATGAAAAGGAAATCTCAGAATCGTAGGGCACTCGCAAGCGAGTGATACAATCTCATCCCCTTCACCAATACACAATTACTAACTGATGATTCTAACATCAATGATATGATCACAAGCATAAAACATCATTAAATCAATTATTTGCTAAATTAATCCAAATAATGCCATAAAGATAACATCTAGATAAAATACCATCACATCAAAATATAATGTTTACATCGCTTAACAGATAGCGGTCAAAAGTAACCAAGTTCCAAAGTCAAAGCATAAACATAAACAACATACAAATAAGAACACTGCCGATCAAAGAGCTAAAATGGAGGGGTGTTACACATCAAGTCAATCAAGTCAACATCATCCTATTTCAAGCTTGGAGAGACTTTCTACCCCAATTTTTGTAGAATCACGTACAAACACCTGTCAGAAAAGGAAGTGGAGGTCGGAGACTACAATATTATGTCCCGAATTTCCTGAAATATGTAGGAGGACTAAGTCACCACTAGGGGAAAATTAGTCCCACTTCCAGGCCTGAAAACTAATTTTGAAATTTCTAAACACCCATTTTGCATTCTTTATTTCTGTGTTAAATCGGGACGGTTACTGCTTTTGTCTTAAGTATCTTGTTTCGTTCTGTCCTTCCAGTCCTTCGCCTCCTTCCGTTCCGCCGATTTGTTCTCGTCCTTTTCCTTCCTTCCAAAAGTTTGCGTCATGTTCCCGCCATCGGTGGTCATTTTCGATCGATAGTTCCGTCCCGCGAATCCTTCCGCCCGTCTTCCGCCCATCCTTCGTCCGTCCCAGCCTGTAAGGAGTGTTTGGTGCCCCATTGATAGTACTTTAGTGAGACGAAGTTCTAGACTCATGGTTTTCTGTGATAACACTTTCGTGGTGGACCTTGGGATCTCAAGAGCTCCTACTCCTAGTATGGAAAATTGTGCATTAGGCATGGACAATACCACTTCTATGCCTTCACCTTTTCATCCTATGAAAGTTTACACACAAAAAAATTCCATTTCGCAAGACAAGGCGATTACTATTCATGAGGATTTTGCACATTTACAACCTTCATTTACAACCTGACTTATTTCTTGAAAACATTTCCACCACTACCATACTTGCCATAGAAAACCTTCATTGTTTGATTGAAAGCGATGATGGCTTACAATTCATGAAGATAATTGTTGAGATATACAATAAACATGTTCCTAATACTTCCCAATCAACAACCATAGTCACAAGATAAGGAGGATCTCACATTCCTCCCCCTTCAACCATAACATCTATACCACTTATACCACTCCTCAAGTCACAACAAATATGCAACAGGTTAGTCATGTGGCTCCTTCTTTCGTAATTCCAACTAGCATTCCTAGTTCTTTTGTGGCATTGAACATTCCATCCTCAACCTTCACCCCTCTTAGTGTCCCTTTCACTTCCCCTCACATTACATACACTCCATCTCCATTTCCCCTTCCATCTCATACCACTTACACCAATCCCATCATTACACAACTCCTTAATACTATTTCATCCATGCAACAAAAAATTTCCACTATTAGCCAAGGTCAAACCGCTCCACCCACATATCATGTTCATAGTAGCCCCTTATCCCTTGAAATATTACACACTCAGATGCCACAAGGAATTGAAATGCCTAGGTTTGAGAAATATGGAGGTAAAGGAGACCCTATTAACCATGTCAATGCTTATACAACTTTATACAATAATTTTTTCCTTAATGATAAACTCTTAGCTAAAAATTTTCCTAGGACCCTGAAAGATACTACATTAGAGTGGTTTTCAAACTTACCTAATCATTCAATTTGATCATTTAATGAACTTTTGGATTCCTTTGTAAGTCATTTCCAAGTCCATATGACTCCTAAGAAGACAATGGCTGATTTAATGTGATGTAGACAAAATGTTGATGAAAAAGTAACTGACTTTATTTCACATTATCAGTCATTATATGCTCAAGTTGATGTCAAAATTCTTGATTCACATCTGCAGAAGATGTTTATTGAAAAATTGCACAAAAACCTTCAAGATAAGTTAACGATGATGAAATTCCCTTCATTCATGCACTTATGCACAACCCTATGTGACTATCATAACTCGATTTCAAGTCGTGATTCCAAGTCCACTTCTAACTGAGCTAAGAATTCTGAGAAAAACGATCAAAACAACATGCAAAACTTTCAAAAACCAAACTGAGTCTTTTTATAGTTCAATTATCCTTCTCTGCAACCACCCCAACCTATTCTAAATCAAGTGGCAACTATTAAACTAGCAGTGCCTTATACATACGAGGACCTGAAGAGACAATTCACCCCCTTACCTGATACCCTTCATAATACAATGAACCAATTACTCCAACAACAAATGATCACTTTACCTACAATTAAACCACTTGATACCACCAATCCTTTACCACCTACCTTCAAACAAAATTCTTATTTTCATTTTCATCACCAAAATGACCATGACACCGAACAATGTAAGCATCTCAAGCACTTAGTTCAAGACCTCATTGATTCGGGTCATTTGTCCATTGCGGGTGTTAACGATCAAGGCAATAAGTTTGTTGCACCCCCTAACCAGAATTTACAAATCTTTACCAACCCCATGCCTAAACACAATATTTCATTTGTCAAGGCTAGTGAACCTGAAAACCCTCAAGTCATAAACATTGATACAAATAATTAACAACATGGTATAACTCCAAATGTTACCCAAGTTACTCCTATGGATGAACTTGTGGGTGTGATAGATGTTATCCCTCGTAAGGGCCCAACCAAAAAAAATCTCGATATCACTTTTTCTTCTAAAGATATACTTAAACAACTTCCTAATGGTCCTCTTTACATAGATGGTTGAATCTATGATAAGCCCACCAATGGGATATTAATAGATCCCGCCTATGGCGAGAATGTGATCACAGAAGAATTTCTAGTATTACACAATCTATATCAAGATGATTATAACAAACCAACTACATGGATTAAAAAACATATTTTTTTTGTGTGCCCTACGATTGGATCAATCGTACTCCCCTTACAAATAGGACCCAAAACTTTGGGTATAACATTTTCTATTATTCCACAATTAGACCAATTTCACCTATGGTTGGGTCATCCTTGGCTCTACTAGATGAAAGAAGTCCCCTCGGTTGTTCACAAATGTTTGAAGTTTCCACATGGAAATGAAATATTTACCATACACCATAGTGGCTTTAATCCTTTATTGTCTAAAGGTAATTTTTCCTTAGAATCCTTTTGGCATGCACCTATGGAACCCATCACCCCCCATAAATATTTCTTTTTCATAGCCTACCAAAAGTTCAAAGCCAAACGCATAGCGGATTTTTCTCTTCATAACATGTCCCCGTTCGCTTCCACTCCACCTATCCTAGATGAAACCATGCTTCAACCTGAGTCTAACATTGAACAAACCATACAACCTCTTGAACAACCACCCATAGACACTTCCCCACCATCATTTAAATGGCCAAGGGAAAATGAAACCAATCCTGTCATACCTCCCCGCATTAAACAAGTGTATAAAGCTAAAGAGAAAGTGAATGACCCTTTCTTCTTCAGTTTCTTCTATTCTTCCCGCTCTATAAGAAAAGGAACCTATGATGGATCAACTCACTCTTACACCTCAACAACTTCAAAACAAAATAAAATGCAATCATGATGCTAGGGAGCATAGGTGTTGCCATTGTCTCCTTACTCGTCAATCTCAAATGGAAGAAAATCAAGAAACCCAACCTCTACCTTTGATAGAAGCAATAGATGACCACTCTCTTTCCCTTGACCCGCCACAAGATAATATAGTCCATCCCTCACAAAAAAATTAACAAATACAACAACCACAACTTTTGATACATCCTTCCTTGGAAATAACCCTTTGTCCTCCTGTTGTCATCAATCTTGATGATGATGATGCCAAGGAGACCACAAGAATAGATGAATAAGTGCATAATTATCTAAATTCTTTATTTTCATCTACTATGATCCTAAATGATAAATCTTCTCAACCAAGTGAAGAATCTGGTACTTCTCCTAGTTCAACACTTGCAATTCTTCCTTTGGATAGTCAATCGCCCTTGCAATATACTAAACATGATTGGGAGGTGAATGACTTGTTATATGGTTGACTTGCATTTTCCTAACTAGCCTTTTTCATTTATTTTCCTTTCTCTTTTTATTTTTATGTGTGTATTGTGTTCCCTCATATCATGTGTTTGATGGTCTCTCTCTTTGTACACTTCTTCTATTTGTACCTATCTTCTTCTATATGTCGTGCATTGTATGTTTTTCTTTTGTTTTGTGTTCTCCTTTTGAGGATGACACAAAGAATAGAGACACCCTATGTCTCTTCCATGTTGACCCAATCGGTCCCTTTTCCTTTTTCCTTTGCTTGTGTTTTTCCTTTTGGGGATGACGCAAGGTATTGAGACTAAAATGTCTCTTTCATGTTGACCCAAAAGCTTTTTCTTTTCTTTTTCCTTTTCATTTTCCTTCGCTTGTAAGTTTTCCTTTGGGATGATGTAAAGCATTGAGACTCACAATGTCTCTTCCATGTTGACCAAAATGGACTTTTTCTTTTGTTTTGCTCTTCGCAATATCTCTTTCCAAATTTCTATGTGCTTTGGGGAATGATGATAGTTCTGACTTTCATAAAACATTGCAACAAAATAATGACCAAATCCATAGATCTCATGTGTTAGTGTATTCCTTTATGGGGAAACCCTTTTAATTTCTTTTCGTTTTCGTTTACATGAAGCATCCTAACTTAGAAACATATGACTTGGCATACGGGCTTTCCAAGTTGGCTCTCATGTCTTGCTTTCTTTTTGCAATTTTCCTTTGCTACTTTAAAGTAATTGTTCTCAAACCATTGTGTAGAAATTCCTTTAAATTGGGGGGCATACATTACCATATTTTATATTGCATTCACTTCATACGATGTGTTTGTCACTTTGTGGACGATATTGGGTGTGATGTCCTTCATAAGTGTGATCTATCTTAGCATATTACATTCCTCTTAGTGGCCTAATGTGACACACTACATCCCCTAAGTTGTGAGTAGTTTATTCTTTAATTGGTCCTCTCTTGGAGACATTAGACACAATTTTCCCTAAGTGATAGACCTCACATGAACTTAACAAGACTCCTTTGAACACCTTTCACATTTTCTTTTGCATTTTATTTTTGTATTTTACATTTTTTCCACCTTGCATAACAAAACTTGCATGCCTGTGGTACCTTTGCATTTGTTCATGGGTTCTAAGCATATGAAGTTTTTCTTATCTCATGAAGCATGAACCAACATTTTCTCTTGTGGCGCTTGTTAAAGTTATCAGGAGCTATAACTTTGAAATGGTTTAGAGGGAAGCCCATCTAGTGGCATGACTTTCCCCATAGCCACCTTTGTGTTTGTGAGTGCATTCCAACTAGCGTATGTATCTCTCCTTTTGGGTTTTCTCACCCTGTAGAAAACCAGGAGTTTCATGGCCCCAGAGTGAGTAAACTTGGGTTTTCTCACCCGGTGGACCACCATGAGTTCTATCGCCCCAAAGTGATTATGCATCCTCTTTTTCAAACAATCAGCCTAGATCTAATCCACAACAAGTTGGACAAGCAATCGAAGCTTCCATTCCTTTTCATCATCATGCATGTTCTTTTGCTCTTATGTTTGGTTTTCCATGAGATCTTGATCCTGGGGGCTTGATCATTCCTCTTGGTTATTGTTATTTTAGCTTACCAACGTGAGTGCATTAGGATCCCTTTCGATGTGTATGTTGAGCTACTTTAGCGAGAGTTTGAAGCAAGTTCATCCTCTCACTAAAGTGGGGGCTTAATGTGTCACCAAAAAAATGTATAGTTGACATTTTATGCTCACTTGAGTCTTTCTAATGGGTTTTGGCTTGATTTTTTCTTGATTTAATATAGTAATGTGGCTTAAACATTCAAATTATGGTGTCTTGTGAAGGTGTTGTGAAGTGTTGTAAAACATTTCTACACTTTTCTAGACTCCATTCATTACAATTCATCTAAAAATAACCTTTTCATCACTTATTAAGTCATATTTTAAAGTGTTGTAAAGTCTTGTAATAAGATTTCACACTTTTCTAGGCTTAATTTTATTAATTCAACCCTTTCTAATGTCTAAATGACCCCTTAATACACTTTTCAACCGTTTTAAAGTGTTTTTTTGAGGATATTCCCATTGGACAACTTTTAATGCCCCAAATTTCCTGACACCCACTTAATTTGCTTAAGTGGGACCAAGTCACTCATAGGAGCGACTTAGTCCTTTTTGCACAAAACTCAAAATAATTTTAAATTTCTAGCGGGATTTTGTCCTCTAACCCTTGAGGTCGGCCTGTGATGTGTTACTTTTGGAAAATTTTAGTAAGATCTAGTATAAATAAGGGTTTTTCACCTCATTTTACATCTCCTAATTCACTCAAACAATCTTCCATCTCATACAATCATCTATCTCTTGCACTCATTAAGCATTCAAGCAAATCAAGCATTATTAAGTCAAGTTATTGGAGTTCTTCATTGCATATCTTAACATTTGAGCATCAATGATGTGGTAAGTTTATGGCATTTTCATTTGCATGTTATCTATTTATCATACTCATTTCATTAGATATTTCATTACATTTAGGGTTTGATTAGCAAAGTGGGGTTTGACCAAGGCAAACCCCTACTCTCTAACCCTCAACCATTTTTTCCCTTTTTGCATGTGACTTTTGTATGCAGATTCGTCAAGCAATAGGTGTTGAAAAGGGATCAAAAAGTGTATCAAGTCAATCAAGTCAACATCATCCTATTTCAAGTTTGGAGAGACTTTTTGCCCCTTTTTTTGTAGAATCAAGTACAGACACCTGTCAGAAAAGGAAGTGTAGATCCAAGACTACAAGAGTTTGTCCCAAATTTCCCAAAATCTATAGGAGGACTAGGTCAGCACTAGGGAGAATTAGTCCCACTTCTAGCCCTGGAAACTAGTTTTGACATTTCTGAACACCCATTTGGCAGATTCTTTTTCCAACAAAGTTTTCTGAAACTAGGATTAAGTTGCCCAGTCTGGCCTAAGTGTCCCTATCAACATTTCAGTCAACTTTTCTAGGATTCCAGAATCTTTCAACATCAAACTTCTGTTTCTAGGTGCCCCTCTTCCATTTTTTTATTTTATTTCAGCATACAGTTGCATTTCTTAAGCATTTTTGCATATCACATTGTGTTTTCCAACACTTTGCATTTTCATAGTTTGCATCATTAGGTCACTTCAATTTTAGATTATTGAATTAGTACATCATAATTAGACATAATACATTTCATTAACATAGTCTTGAATTTAAACCCTCGCATTTTGGTACCCCTATCCAATCCCCTTTCTCCTTTTAGGTGAAAAATCCTAAGAGGAGCAAAGCATTGTGATTCGGGTAAACCAAAATCATCGTTTACACCTCCATCAGTGGAATGGTTGTTTAATCTCTCTTTAGACTCTCAAAACCCTTCAAATGAGGGTTTCAAAAACAATTTGCAAGAAGAGGACTCAAACAGACTTTATACTTAATGAAATCCCTAAAAATCAAGTTTAATTGAAAGCAAACTCACTTTTCTACCAAAAACAATAAAGACTAAGGCCTAGTGGTGTTGTATACGTCGTACAAAACTTGTAAACAAGGAAAATGTTGTAATTGTAGAACAGGGTACTTTTATTCACAAAATTTCTTCAAAATACAATCTTCCATGATTTGCTCGCCTTCACAAGGCTCTTATAAGATGTTACATCAGTTAACATAATTGCCCCTTCAATTTTAGCTGACCAACAACCTTCCCTAATAAAATGACTCTTCAACTTCTTACATTTTTTCATTTTTCATCTTTGACAATAATTGCAAGATTTTGCACTATTTAACAATTTGACCATAAAACCTCCTAGAGACCTAATCAACTGATCAAATTGGTCCAAATATGACCCAATTACAGTTATATTATGATGAAGATTCAAATTTTACAAGATTTCCTCATGGAGGCATAAGATTGACATGGTGCCCTGCACCAGTGAGGTGGGAATTAGATCATGTCTAGGAATCAAGATGGATTTGAAATGAAAACAGAGTGTAGGAGGTGTGGTGTTTGGAAGTTATACCAATATAATATTACCAAGGTTTGGTACTTGTGAATAGAGATTACCCCATGGATTATTGGAGGGTGACTTGGGGGGTTTTTTCCTCATAATATCTCCCAATATGGACATGTCAAAACTAGAGGGGATTTTTTCACCTTGGTTTATGAATCATTCAAGGATGAAGTCTTTATTTAGTGTTATTATCATATCGATCATGTCTATATTTTCAAAATTATTCATATAGTCTTGGAACCTAGGGGAAATTTTGGTTGCGATACCATTCCTTCTTGTTCTTGTGGATTCAGTTAGGTCAAGGACCCTCCCAGGTTAAAAAAATCATGGTACTCATACCTAAGCATTCCTATGGTGAAATGTAGTTGTTGGTCCATTTGTTTCTTTTCTTACAATCATGTAAGGGGCATAAAATTGGTATGTATGGATGCAAATGTGATTAGATTTAGTGGCATACCTCTTAATTCTAAGAATGTGGTTTTCTTGGGGATGATTTTTGTTGAAAACAAGGTGAAACTAAGCTACAATATTAACTTATGTATGTAAATTCAAATCTGAAAATAATATTACCAAATCAAATATATTTATGTGATTGCACATTCATCACAATAAAAAAATTAGCAAAAAAACATGACACCAAATTTAAGTGAAGAAACCCTTTCAGGAAAAAAATCCACATGAAAAAAGAGGGCAAGTATATTATTAATCTTCACAAAGGCTATACACCATAATGCACTTCACTATTGATCTCTAAGGAACCCGAATGCATCCAAACACTTGCAAATAACTCAATATGAAACTATCATCCCATGGATCCAATATATAGAAGTTGTGGGAGGTAAAACCACAATGGTAAACCAAAACAAGAGGTACTAAAACCACTTGCAAAAACCCACGCCCCTTTCTTGGAAGACTGAGAGTCATGATAAAATATTAAATAAAATGCACAAGGCTCCAACATGGGCACCTATCCCATAACCTTTTCAACTTCTTCCTTTCCAGATGCTCCAACTATTTTTCAACTTCTAGATGGAACACCAATGGACACCTATTTCCTTCCAAACAAGGGCACCCCACTCAAGACCTTTCACATTCCCAATATGGATGCTTAGGAGGGAGACTTTTTCCATAATGATGTGTAACCTCTACCAACATTAAATCCTCTCTTGAAAATATAATTAAAATATGCCAATATTTAATCAGTTTCTCTCATGTCCCCTAGAACACTTTCCAAGAAACATGGAGAGAAATAAATGACATAGGTTTGCAAGATTAATGTCACCTAACCTAAAATTTTTGTAAATGGGTGGCTATAATTAGTTTCCTTTCAACTTTATTCAAGATATTAAGGTGATATTTATTTGGTATTGATTTCTTACTCGAGATAGGTTGAGTTCTCAAGTGAGGAAGTGTGGATTCAAACTATGCCTTTGGCTCTTCAAGGATTTGCCAACTTGAGATAGGCTATGTTCTCAAGAGAGAATTATGAGGTGTTTTCTTGTGATTTAAGATCTCGATTCAAGTTGTTGAAGGTTTGATTTTTTATTCTAAATGGTATAGAGTCAATTTTGTAGATGTTTAGGGGATGTGTTGTAATTTTCTCCTTTTCAAGAGAGGTATGATGTTTGGTTTGAAATATGGTGTTTAAGGTGAAGGATGAAACTTTTTATTTTTGAATATGGTGTGTGAAGGGTATTTTATTGTTTCCTTAGTGTTTAGGGAGCTATCTATGTTTTGAGCCAAAATTTTACTCTTTAGTTTTTGAATGGGGAACAAAACCACTGAAAGATAGAACATGACCACCTATTTGGAGATAAGACCTTTGAATGATGGATGAAATTTGGGACTAGGAGCTGGGTATGCCAAGACTGCCCAAACCTAGGACAAGGTTGTCTAAATAAAGATTGGTGGATTTTGGAGAAAATATAAACAAAGAAGGACCACCCAAACACGAGACAAGGCCACCCAAATAGAGACTTGAATTTGGCTTGGGGGTGACCAACCTAAAAATTCAACATCCCCAACATGTTTATAGGGGTTGCAAGAGTTTTTTGAACTTCACTCTTCGTGTCGACAACTTTTTTTCATCTAATTTTGATGAAATGAAAAGGGTTTGTTCAGCAATTTGACAAAATTCTACCGATATAAAATATACTTTATTTTGAATTTAATAGTAATTATTATTAATTTTCTACATGCACTATGCACATAAAGTCCTAATTGATAAGCTGATTGAAATACATCTATAACTTTTAAACAGTTGAAAACATTTTTTGAATCTGAAAGATGTGTCACACAATATGCTTCACAAATTATAGTTTAAAATAACTAAATAAATTTCATAAGTTTTTGACCAAGTTAGGGTGGTCGGACAAATGGTTTTTAATATTTTAAAAAGTTCCTACTAGAAAATTCATAACTAAATATTTTCTTGCCAAAAAATTATTAAAAAATATGTCACATCTAGGTATGTGTCCTCTACTTATATTGAGATATTCAGAAAAAATATTTATTTTTTCTCCCTATTAGGGTGTCCAGACAAACACCCTTTTTTTTTCCAAAAATACTATTTCATTGAAATTTGAAATTTTCACTAACTAGATTTATTTTTTTCAAAAAAAGACTAGTAGCTTATAAACTTATATTGAGAGATTCAGAATATATATATATATATATATATATATATATATAATTTTTTCTCCCCATTAGGGTGGCCAGACAAACACCTAATTTTTATTTGTTTCCTGAAAATTTAGCACTTATTGCATTGAAATTTGAAATTTTCACTAAATAGATTTATTTGGTTTACAATTTTTGGCCAAACTGGACATTGAACTAAATTTATTTAACTAAATCTTCACTTTCGGGCACCTGTAGCAGCTAAATCGTGAGGAATTTGAAGATGATGCAAACTAGAGATTTGTGACATTTTTTCTATAGATTCTAAATATATTTTTTCAAAAATTTTGGAATCAAATTGCACTTCTTTTTCCATCTCCTTCGAAAACTAGTTTTTAATAGTAAACACCATTTTTAAAGAGTGGCGCTACTAGCTAACGCAACTTTTTTTCTATGAAGGAATTTTTATTTTTTTTTGAATTTAGATTCATAACTACGATATCTAGTGCATGGAATTGGTTTCATAACATTTGATTGAATATTTATTTTTTAATTAAATTTCAAAGTTCTAATGTCCCCATTTTCCTAGCCATCTCAGTATGATTTCTTAGCCTTTATTCTCCAAAGGCTAAATGGTGAAATAAGGAGAAATTAATTAAATTAATTATTTATTAATTCATCAAATAAATTTAAATTAAAAGGTGACTTTATATTTAATTAATTTAATTAAGTGACTAAATAAGTTATTATATCATAAGTCACTAAAATAATAAAATTAATGTGTATTGAGGAAACTTCTAGATGGCCACCCTAAACTTGGTGAGAAAAGTATAAGTAGAAGGGGTCTCCATTGTTTCATCAGGTTGGATATTTTGATACTTGATTTGGTATGCTTGTTGTGGAGAAGCCTAGGGTTTCTACATAATACATTTGAGGTCTTTGGGTACAAAGTATCCCATTGATTTGCATAACTGAGGTAGTGAAACTATCTACTGAAGGCTTGCAACCATTTAAGTGAGTGATACTTTAGTCATTCACATTATGCCAAAATTTGTGGCCAAAGGCCAATTTTGTGTTAGTTCGATTCAGGAGTTTTTGCATATCAATCGTAGATACCATTAGGGGTTACACTTGCATCGATTGATAGCATAGAAGGCATTTTGGAGGTGCATTAGAAGTTTGTTATGCATTGCAAAGGTATGATAAAAAATTAGTCATATAAGGGTGTCATAGAAGACCACGATTTTGCTTTCCAAGGGTCATATTTGCATCAATTTCCTCTTCTAGCTGGAGCGCTTCACTCTTGAGGACATGACAATGATATTTGATGCTAGAAAGAGGCTAAAGAAGGTTACAATAATGTTTATATTTATGGTTTGGTTCAGATCAGGGGCGCTTGGAGCAGTGCATCGATTTGGTTAAGAGGAGGCATTCCTTGCACTACCATTTCTTGGTACATCAACTCCAATCCTAGGTGCTTCTATTCCAGGTTCATTGTATTTCTTTGCATTAAAATTTAAGCAATATTACATCTAGTGTTAGTGGCAGCCATTGTACTCAGAATTAGGAACTCAGGAAATTGTAATGCCAAGATTCTTGGCCTTTAGATCAGCATTATATTAGATTTTACATCATAATAAATGAGCTATAAGTTGTAGATCATATATTTGTTGTATTAAGCAAGTTTCCATCTTTCATGATCAAAATATTAGTATTCATGCCAAGTGTTTGTAAAAATGCTACTTGGCCCTATAGGTCCATATTTCTTATGTAGATGTTCATGTATTACATTCCCAAAAGACAAAATAATTGCATTGTCATCTTATATCTTTTCCTAGACATTGTAGAGTAAATTTGCAAGCATTTGAACTTATTTGAAGACCATTTGAAGTCAAGCAAGCAAACTGAAAAAATACTAAACAACAAGATAAAGGGGGTTGTTGGGAAAGTGTTTGAAAATATTCCTTGAAGCCTCAAATAGTGAATAAGGGCCAAATATTGCAAGGGTATTACAGTGGTTTCAAAAGTGTGAGAATTGTCATTTTGGTCTATCCCTCTCCTTTAGGTGAAAAACCCTGAAGTGTTAGAAAGACATAGCAACCAAGATCTTTGTTTCACATTTTAGTAACCCTCACGATATTCCTTGAAGGCACTTGAAGGAAAATTTACATCATAAGTAGCAAGGGATATTACAATTGTATTAGAGCTTTGATCCTGCCATCCTAGAGGGTTAAAAGCTTTTCATGCTGCCACCTGAAGTTAGTCCACACAGATATTACACCCGTTAAAGAGTAGTACAACAAAGAAATCATATTGTAGATATACAACAAGGCACAATGGGTGATAGAGGAAATGGTAGTCAACCTAGAAATGGAGGAAGGAATGGGGGAAATAATGAGGAATCAAAGGACCGTCAACTTTTTAGGCGATTGGCAACTGGGCATGAACAAGTTGCAATGGCTATATAGGCAC
>VDFB02104785.1:0-19288 GCA_007258455.2 Sequoia sempervirens | reverse complement strand
GGCAAAATGCACCCAACTCAAGGTGAAAGCATAAAAAATTCTAAGTATGAGACTTCGTCCACCTCCTAGGCTAAAATGCGCCCATGCTTGGAAAGTCAAGGAAAGTCAACGTTTTTCATCCTCCTGCCTAGCCAAAATGCGCCCACCTTGAAGCATGAGAGTTAAAAAATTTCTAAGTGTTGAAGTTTATCCTCCACCACCCTCCAAATGCGCCCATCCTGCACATAGGTGAAAATGCGCCCAAAATGAAAGCAAGTCAAAGGAGTCAACATGTTTTATCCTTCTCCCTATGCAAAATGCGCCCAACAGCATGCATGTAAAGACAAAAACGAGGAAGGTGAAAGGTCACAAAAGGACGTGGTTACAAGGAATTCGTCCTCCTCTACATGAAGAATGCGCCCAAGTTCAAAAGGGTCAACAAGTCAACAATTTTCATCCTTCATGCATGCCTAAATGCGCCCAAATGAGGTCAAATAAGGACAAAAAACGAGAAGTTGAAGAGTCATCCTCCATGCAAGCCAAAATGCGCCCAAGATGATGATGGTAAAAGTGAATGTAGGGTGGTGAATGAGGTAAAAGGTGAGTAAAATACTCCAAGGCGTGGTCAAAGCAAGGTAAGTGCTAGGCGTGGCAATATTCTTCTTCAAGTGCTAAATGTGCCCAAGGTGGTAAGTATTATAAGGTGTTAGAAAATATTGCCAATGGTGAAATAAAGTGCTAGGCGTGGTTTATTCTTCAAGTATGCTATGCGCCTAGGGTGGTGAAATGAAATATAAGATGATGTGATGAAAATTTTTCCTAAGGCGTTGGAGCTTCAGGTGAAAATATTTTTCGAGTGTGAAATAAAATGCAAGGTGATGAATAAAACAAAGTTCCTAGGCGTTGAAGATGATGGAAGTAAATATGATGTGCTTGCAGGAAGTTCTTCTAAGTGAAATAAATTTTTCTCATAGGCAAAGTGATCAAAGCTAAAAACTTCCAAGGCAAAATTTTCAAGATGATTTAAATTTTTTCTAAGGCAAAGTATTTTCTTCCTTAGAAAATACGCCTAGAACTCAAGGTGGTGAATTTTCCTGAGGCACGAGCAAAGTTTTCAGAGATGAAGGTGATGACAATGCAGGATGAATTTAAAATTTCTCAAGTCTGAGCAATGGAATGTTCATAGAGATGAAGAACGGATTTAAATTGGTGGAATAATATTTTTCTAAGGTTCAAAATTTAAAAAATTAAATGAACCCGTTCGTTGTGTACCCATGGATTCATCGCGTTTCGGATAAAATTTTCTTCTGGGTACTGAACATTTGTGATGATAGATGAATTTCCATGTCTTCTGCACTTCGCCAAGACCTTCAGCATGAGGAATTTAATCGGTGCTCGAATTATGAGTTTTCCTAAGGGAAAATTTTAAAATTTTCTAAGGCAAAGTGAATAAAATGTGTTTTCAAGATAATTTTCTTCAGACAACGAATTTGAAGTGAGTTACCTAGATGATTTCGATCGAATTCTTCATGGATGAATTTTCCAGAGTGTCAGAGATGATTAAAATTTAAATTTGCAAGACAGAGTTTCGGCTGGGGAATTAAATGGATTAAAAGATGAAATTTAATTAAACATTTTTGAAAGTAAATTAAGATGCCAGTCAAAGTTGAACTTCTAGAAGGTTGAGATTCTCGGACAAGTGTCAGAAATACCAGAAAGGGAAAATTCGAATTCTTGAAGTGGAGTAGTGGAAATTTAATGTACTGGCTATAATTGGCTCCTTTCAGAATTCAATTTTTGGCTATAAAATTGAGAAGTTTTTCACTTCTTTTTCACAGCTGAAAGAGTTCAATTTGCTCTGAGTTAGACATTGCAATGAGTTGCTGAAGACTAAAGTGCTGAAGAAGTTTGAATTTTTTTTGCTGCAATTGTTGAAGAAGCTCGAAATTTTACTTGCTAAAGGTTGCTGGGTGAAGGGCGTTGGAAGTTCCTATGACACAAGTTCGAATCTGCTGAAGGTTGATTGAAGAAATTTTGACTTAAAGAGAGATATTGCTGAAGCTTGAAGAAGATCATATTGCTGAAGCTGAGGACACCTTGAAGTAAGAAGAGTATATTGAGGTGCGAACTTGCTGATTTGGAATTGAAGAGGTGTGAATTCAAAGAGCGAAGTTACTAAAGTTAGTGAAGTGCAAACTTGTTGAGTTGAAGAAGTACTAATTTACAATTGCTGATTGAAGTTGCTAAGTTGTTGAAGTTAAAGTTTACTTAGAAATCTTTTCTAAGTATTGAAGTTCAAAATTGGTTGAAGAGAAGAAGCTGAGGTTTGCAAATAAGAAATGTTATTGCAGCTTCTCAAATTCTTGAAGTCGACTGCAGCCCCTGCACAATGTTTTATTTATTTTATAAGTTAATTTGCTGATGAATGTCTATTGTTTTGTAGATGGCTAAGGCAAGGGTGACTGGTAAAGACAACAATGGTGCATCCAGGCAAGCGGTTATAAAGAAGTTGAGCAAGACATTTATGCCAGAGTCAAAATTCATTTTGAAGTTGGGCAAGCTGACAGATACCAACTTGGGCTCCATCAACCTTGAAACTTTCAAGAACAGAATGTTGGGGATTGGAAGTCATCGACCTTCAAACACTTCGCACAATATTGTTCGAAGTGGATTATATGCAGTTGCTGGTTTCCCACCAGCCATTCAGTGTTCGGAGCTAATGATGGAGTGCACCAATTGCTACGAGAAGGATCACAGATCAATCATGTCACCAGATGGACAAGTACTTGCTAATCTCACTCCTTCAGCCATTGGTGAAGGTTTTAGGATCCCGATGCACAGAAACATGGTTTACAAATCCAGAGAGCGAGTTGAGCGAATGTATGCTTCTGCATTCGAGAGATGCATGGAAACAATCAATACTCACTGGATGATCAATCCCAAGCCTTCTCGAATGAAGTTGCCAAAACAAATTATTGCAGATGACTTGAAGCAGGAGTACTGTGACCTTATTATGATGCTGAGTCAAGTTGGAGGCTGCCCACAATCATTTATTTTTGAGCCCTGGATGTTCTATTACATCAACCTCGTGCTAGAAGGAAAATACTACGTCAACTGGGCTGCAATGATCAGTGACAGTTTGCATGAGTAGCTCCTGAGCCTGAGAAGGACGAAGACGTTCTATATGAGCTCTTACATCATCTACATGTTGGCTCGTATGACAAAGTATAGAGGAATTTCATACAAGGAGCCTGTTGGTTGTGGCTCTCACCAGTTCAAAATCCATGAGGCTTGTCCACAGTTACACCTAGCAAGTACCACTCATTACAAGCGTGTCAATGACGCCTTCACCATGCACATCATGAGATTGCTTCAGGAGCAAGTGCATCACAGAATCTTGAGAGAGGCCCAAGAATTAATTGAAAGGTATGGGTGCTGGTTTATATAGTTTCCAAAGTTTTCTTACATAAGGCTGCAAGTTTTTTCATCATACCCATATAGGCTGTATAAGTACCCAACCGATAGAATTTTAATGCTAGAGATATCTAGGCAATTGGTTGCCTACGATAAAATTCAAAAGAAGAAGAAGAAGGGAGGTGTTGACTTCCCAATTGTCATGGGCAATTCGGACGAGGTGTGTCCTTCATTACAGGCAGCCAGAGAAGCCGAGAGTGAGCTTCAATTTTATCACTTTTCGTATCACACCAGCCGACAACACTATGATCCACATAATAACATCAAATGGGTATTGTCAGAGGAATTTAAACACAAGGAAAATATTGAGGATTATTGGGCTGATGCGCCATATGAGATTGAAGTCGGGAAAAGAATGTTCTCTCGGTTGCCGATTAACATGATCAGGGAGTGCGAAGTTGTTCCAGTTCCAGACCAGGTGAATGAGGATATGGACGTTGTCCATCCAGATTATGCAGCAGTAAGAGATACTCTGCTTCTGCTCCCGGATTGGTCAGAACCAAAGGTTGCTGACTTGGACACACTTTCTATTCCAGTCTTGACATTTACCAGAGCATGGGTTGATAGGCGTGTGAGCAGATTGAAGAGTAGGTCAATTACTTTGACTTACAATTTGATGGGAGATCACAAGACACCCACCACCGACAGAAAGAAACAAATCACATGAGGTCCAGAGTCCATAAGGAAAGACCCAGTTCGGCAGGAGCCTATTTGGCCGGAGCCTCCACGAGTTGCAGTTGAGTCACCCACGCCATTGGAGACACATTCTCCAAGTATCCAAGAGGTTTCTTTATTTGATGATCAGAGGAATGCATTGAATCAGGTGCAAGCAATACAGGAGAATAATCAGCCACCACGGAGAGAGTCGGTTGGCCAGAGTGTCAATGCACCTAGTAGGGTTGATCAGCAGGATGATGAGGGGACTACCACTGACCCTCAGTTTCAGCAAGAGTTAGAGACGGCTATGGAGGATGATGATGATATAGTTTCAGGAGACACTCAGCCACTTGAGGACGATGAGCCTCACCAGAATGATGTAGAGGTTGAACAGGTTCGAGAAGTAGAGGCATAGTGGTTTTGTACCTTTGGATATAAAAAAGGGCCAAGACTGCATTGGCTCAGTGATAGGATGAGGAGTAGCCCCCAGCCAGGAGAGATCATCCAACAGCTGAAATGGAAGCAGTTCTTGAACGTGATCGGCACTTCACGAAGAGAGCACCTAAAGTTTTCAAGATATCAACCGATGAGTGCGATGGTTCCTGCATTCTTCACCGGGTCGTAAGCCAATAAAGCTGATTGGCGGATCGAGATGAAGCAAAGGCCGAGAATTATGTATCGCCACTTTGAGTTATTAGGACGCCCCAATCGGTGCAATGACAGAGGAAAGTGTGGATAACCCACTACAAAAGACAGATATTCAAGAAGGAAGGAAAGTACAAGAAGTTGAAAGAGAGCATAAGGCCCTAATTGGATATGTGCGTGCCAGCTTGTTTCGGTTTCGGGTAGGAGATTCCGCTGATAGAGCCTCAGCAGATACCTAGAGAGTCAATCAGCGGCTGATGGGAGTTAGGAAGATGGTTTAGAGGCGCATAAGTGGGGTCACGGAGTTCGTGGCCGAGACAAAAGCTGGCGAGGACCTTGCTTTTGCTTTTCAGCAAGCTTCTAGTATTTTGCAATGGATGGAGGCAGTTGATCAGGCCTGGGGTGATGCTTCTGTCTATCAGAGCAAAGTAATTCAACGTCTTGAGGCATTGAGGCATGTCCCTTTGTGATTGCTGATTGATGGAGGGGTCATTCGTGAGAATGACAGTACAAATTTCTAGATGGTATTCTCAGCAATCACTTTATTGCTGGTTTCTTCGGGACGAAAGTTAACAGAAGACTCAACCAAAGGGTCAGAAGGCTATGGCCACACTAGCTGATGGAGTTCTAATACTTTTGAGGCCATATTTGAGCAGCTGAACCGATGAGGTAAATGTTGATAATTTGAGGGGTAGGCTGGTGCCTTTCTTTTCAGAGGTGAAGACCTTCGTACAGGATGATTTCGAAAATACTTCCACTTTCTCCACCTTGATCCAGAGCACGCATGATTCCTTAGTTGCTTGGAGAAAATATTGTACAAGGCATGAACATTCAGTCACGGTGTTAGAGTTCCAGCTTGATTGCATTCCACCCATTTCAGTGCAGGAGGTTGAGGCTGTACTTGCTAGATTCATCGAGTTCGCAATCAGAGAGAAGGAGAATGGGAATGCACTACTGGACGAGGATCTTCTAGAAGACTGATTGTGGGCATTAATTGCCTTTTCTATTTTGGGAGTGAGTGGGAATCTTTGCTCATTTATTGCACCACTCCCCATTCTGGCAGTTTTTAGGGTTAGGACTGAGGTGGCTTAATCTTAGCCATTCTATTGATTGTAACCCTAGCCGTCTTTTGGACTGGGCTATCTATAAAAGGGGGAGTCCCCCTCATTTGTAATCCAGTAGATATTAGATGTTAGCATTAGAGCTAGAGATTGGAGACTAGAGAGTAGAGCATAGTAGACATTTTGCTTAGCATAGTGTGGAGAAGAAAGAAAGTTTTCCCTTTGAAAACTTTTGTGGAGATTGTTGTGTAACACTTTCATGATAATAGATCTTTTCATTGATGGTGGAATTCATCTTTGTCATGGATAGCTAGCAAGGTATCTTCTTCCTTTCAGATCCAAGTATCATAATTTTCATTTCATGCAAGTAGTTTACTTTGATAAGTGCTACTTTACTGAGGTAGCTTCATTTCATTCCATACCACTAGCAAAATACTATCGATGATAAGTTCGCCTTGCGTGGTCCACTGGAGATCATTTTGAGTTTAACTTCGTTGTGATTTGTATACTTATATGCGTCGTCTTGATGGTGTATGTATGCTAAATTGTAATCTGAACATCTTTTGCTATCCCTTTGAAGATTGCACTAATTTTGCTGAAGCTGTCCGATGTGAGGCTAAGTGAAATTTTGGTCAAGTCTTCCAAAATTGAGTCAAGATATCCCCGAGAGATTTAGAATAGAATATAAGTCTCTTAGGCCCTTTCACTCATTTACTTTCCGCACATTCCTGGTTAGCTTTAGGAAAACGAACCCATTGCCAAATCATACGCACAAAATCCCCTTCAAATCATCCATCTATTGTTAGCTGCAAGAATCTTGAACAATTGTGTAAGTCCCCTCGTAAGAACACAGCAATTCACATCAACCAACTGAGGGTATTCTAAGTATTCGGAACCTTGGAGTTGAACGTGTGATCTATCTCGCAATCTTAGCACACGTAATACTTTGATCAAGAGAGAACGGAATAGCCTTCAAACTATTTTTTTTCTCGCTAATTGCGCGGGTCATAAAATCACATCAACACCACTTAATTTGTTAAGTGGGACTAAGTTTCCAATAGGGGCAACTTAGTCCTTTTGGCACAAAACTCAAAATAATTTTAAATTCCTAGCGGGATTTTGTCCTCTAACCCTTGAGGTTGGCCTATGATGTGCTACTTTCAGAAAATTTTAGTAAAACCAAATATAAATAAGGGTTTTTCTCTTCATTTTACATCTCCTACACTCTCCTAGTTCACAAGCATTCAAGAAAATCAAGCATTATCAAGTCAATCCATTGGAGCACTTCATTGCATATCTTAATATTTGGAGCATCAAAGGTATGGTAAGTTTATGACATTTGCATGTTATCTATTTATCATTCTCCTTTCATTTCATTTAATTGTATAGGGTTTTATTACCAAAGTGGGGTTGGACCAAGGCAAACCCCTATTCTTTAACCCTCAACCATTTTTCCCCTTTTGCATGTGTGTTTGCAGAATTTGTATGTAGATTTATCGCTAAATAGGTGTTGGTGCGATCAAGAAATATACAAAGTCAATCAAGTCAACAACAACCCTAATTCAAGATTGAGAGACTTCTACCCTATTTTCTCAGAGAATCGCGCGACACTGGCTGCAAAAGAAAGTGCTGACCCTGAGGCTACAAGATTTTGTCCCGAATTTCCCAAGATTTGTTAAAGGAATAAGTTGCCACTAGTGGCGGACTAGTCCTGCTTTCAGGCCTGAAAAGTTATTTTTACATTTTTGGATACCCATTTGGCAGATTCTTGTTCCAACAAAGTTTCCTGAAACTGGGACTAAGTCACCCAGCTTGGCGTAAGTGTCCCAGTCAGCCTTTTCAGCCAATTTTTCAAGATTCCAGAATCTCCCAACATCAAGCTTCAGATTCCGTGCGTAACTCTTTCATTCTATTCTATTATTTCATCATTTAGTTGCATTTTTTTAGGCATTTCTCAAGATATCACATTGTGGTAAGCTTCCTGTTTAATTTACATTTTTAAGTTTTGCATCATTAGATCGAGCATTGCAACTTAATTAGGCATAACATATCTCATTTACATTAATCTTGAGTGTAAACCCTTGCATTTTGGACCCCATTCAACCCCCTTTCTCCTTTTAGGTGAAAAACCCTAGGAGGAGCAAGGCATTGTGTGGATAACCCAAAATCATCGTTTTCATTTTGGTGAACCTGAATTTTGAACATTATTCCTTTCTGATTTTAAGTGCATCCTAGGTTTCATTTGCATTGCATATTGTATTGCTTAAATTGCATCCTAGGGTTTTTAAGTTGCATTAGTGAAAAACTCAATTAGCTTAAATTTTTGCATCCTATTTGCATTGAAAATCACAAAAGCTCTACATTTACATACTGTAGTTGCATTTGTGCAGCTGAAAGACATAGAATTGCATTTAATTTTTTTTGAAAAATCACAAAAAATCATTAGTAGGACTAAATCGCCACCATGGGCGACTTAGTCCTTCTGCATCTTTTTTATTGTAATTTCTAGGTATTTTCTGTACTTCTATCTTCTAGTACTGCATTTCTGTTTCAGTTTATAGAATTACTGCTATTTGCATTTTATTTGTCCTAGATTGCATTGCATTTGCATCCATCCCATCTCTTGTGGCATTTGTATTTGTGTTTGGTGCCCTACTGATAATACTTTAGTGAGACGAAGTTCCCGACTCATGGCATCCCACGATAACACACTCGTTGAGGACCTTGGGTTGGCTAAAGCTTCTACTCTTGGTATGGGCAATAGTGCATTAAGCATGGATACTACCACTAGTATGCCTTTGCCTTCACATACTATGCATGTTGACATAAACATTAATGCTCACATTCCACAAGCCAAAGTAATTAACATTCATGAAGATCTAGCACATTTGCAACAAAACTTATGTCTTGAAAACATCTCCACCACTGCAATCCGTGCTATAGACAACATTCATCGAATGCTTGAAAGTAATGAAGGCTTAGATGTTATGAAACAAATTGTTGAGATATACCAAAAGCATGCCTCTAACACATCTCAACCAACAAACACTATGGTTAGCCACGGAGAATTTCACATCCCTTCTCCGTCAATTGTAGCATCCATACCCACCTATACCACTCCTCAAGTGAGAACAACTATACAATAAGTTAGTTAGGTGACTCCTTCTTATCCTATTCCAACTAGCATTACTAGTTCTTTTGTGGCATCGAATATTCTGTCCTCCACCACCTTCACCCCTATTAGTGTCCCCTTCACTTGTTCTAACATTTCATACACTCCATCACCCTTCTCTCTGCCGCCTCATACCACTTACACTGACCCTCTCATTACGCAAATCTTCCACACCGTTTCCTCCATGCAACAACAAATATCCATCATTAACCAGAACCAAACTGCACCACCCACTTACTATGCTTTTAGTAGTCCATTATCTGTAGACATCTTAAGAACCCCGATGCCACAATGAATTGAAATGCCTAGGTTTGAGAAGTACAGAGGTAAAGGAGACCCTACTAATCATGTCAATGCTTATACAGTCTTGTGCAGTGATTTCGTCCTTGATGATAAACTGTTAGGTATACTATTTCCTCGGACCTTAAAAGACATTGCTTTGGAGTGGTTTTCAAACTTACCTAATCATTCAATAAGATCATTTAATGAGATTGTTGATGCCTTTATAAGTCATTTCCAAGTCCATATCACTCCCAAAAAGACAATGGCTGATTTAATGCGATGTAAACAACATGTGGATGAAAAAGTAATTGGCTTCATTTCACGCTATCAATCATTGTATGCTCAAATAGATATCAAGGTTCTAGATGCACATCTCCAAAAGATGTTTATCGAAAACTTGCAAAGTCATATTCAGAACAAATTGACTATGATGAAATTTCTGTCTTTCTTGCATTTATGCACAGCCCTTTGTGACTATCACAACTTGGTTACTAGTTGTGATACAAAATCCACTCCTAGCCGAGCTGAGAAGAATGAACAAAGCAACCAAAACAACTCACAAACCTTTTGAAAGCCAAACAAAGGGTTTTTAAAATTCAACCCCCCACCTCCACAACCACCTCATCCTGTAAACAACCAATAGTAGCTATTAAAGTTACGATCCCTTACAGTTATGGAGACCCTAAATGACAGTTTACACCATTACCTGATTCCCTTCATAATACCATGACCCAACTTATACAACAACAAATGATTTCGTTACCTCCTGTTAAACCATTAGATACCACCAAACCATTGCCTCCAATCTTCCAACGTACTGCTTATTGCTATTTTCATAGACAAAATGAACATGACACAAAGCAATGTAAGCGTCTTAAACACATAGTGCAAGACCTCATTGATTCTGGCCGTCTATCGGTTTCCAATGTTAATGTTAAAGGCAATGCATCTGTTGCCCCACCCAACCAGAATTTGTAAATCTTTACCAACCCCATACCTAAACATAACGTGTCATTTGTCAAGGCTAGCAAAACTAAAAGCAATGATGTGATGATTGTTCATAAAGAGACTGAACATCCTGATACACCGTCTATTAATCCTATGGATGAAATGGTAGGAGCGATAGACGCCATCCCTCGTAAGGGCCCAACTAAAAAGAATCTTGATATTACATTCAATTCCAAAGATGTGCTTCCAAATCTTCCCGATTGTCTTCTTTACATAGCCGGATGTATTTATGATAAACCCACTAATGGGATACTCATAGATCCCACCTATGGTGAGAATGTGATCACGGAGGAGTTTTTGGTCTTAAATGATCTTTATCAAGACAACTATGAAAAACCCAGAGCATGGATTAAAACACATAATGGGTTTGCGTGCCCTACAATCAGATTGATCGTTCTTCCATTACAAATAGGACCTAAGGCACTAGATGTTACATTCTCCATCATTCCACAATCCAATTAGTTTCGTCTGCGGCTAGGTCATCCATGGCTTCGCTCGATGAAAGTTGTTCCTTCCATCTTACACAAATGTTTAAAGTTTCTACATGACAATGACATATTTACTGTTAACCATAGTGGCTTTAACCCCTTATCTTCTAAAGGAAATTTCACCTTAGAAGCTTATTGGCCAGAGCCGATGGAGCCCATCACGCCTCGTGAAGATTTCTTTTTCATTGCCTATCAAAAATTTAAAGTGAATAAAATTGCCAAGTTGTCCCTCTGCAACCAATCCCCACCCGCTTCTGACATTCCCATCCTTGATGAGACGATGCTTCAACCTAACTCCGAACTCGAACAAATAGTGCAACCTCATGAGCAACGAACAATAAAAACTTCACCTTCATCATTTAAACGCCCAAGAGATAACGAAACCAACCCCGTCATGCCACTTCGCATTAAACAAGTTTATAAAGCCAAAGAGAAAGTGATTGACCCATCTCCTTTGGTTCCTTTTGTTCTTCTTCCTCAAGAAGAAAAGGAGCCTATGGTGGATCAATCCGCTCTTACACCCACACAACTTCAAAATATAATCAAAAGAAACTGTGGTGCTAGGTAGCGTAGAAGTCGTTGTCGTCTCCTTGCTAGTCAAATGCAAACTGATAACAACAACGAAGATCAACCCCCACCTTTGAATGAAGCAATGAATAACTATCCTCCCCCTGAATCGCAACAAAATGACCAAATACAACAACTGCAATTCCTAATACATCCCTCATTAGAAATTACTCTCCGTCCTCCCATCGTAATTAATTTGGATGATGATGATGATGAGGAGATATCTAAAATAGATGAAGAGGTGCATAATGATTTGAATTCTTTATTTTCCTCTTCCATGAGCTTGCAAGATAAATCTTCTACACCAAGTGACGAACCTTGTACTTCCCCTAGTTAGACCCTTGCCATTCTTCCTTTGGACAGTCAACCACCATCGCAATACACTGAACATGATTGGGAGGTGGATGATTTGTTATATGGTTGAATTGCATTTTCCTTACTAGCATTTTACATTTTCTTTTTCATATGTGTATTGTGTTCCCCCGTCATGTATATCGTTTGATGTCTTTTTGTATACTTCCTCTATTTGTATCTCTATTCTTCTATATGTCGTACATTGCTTTGTGTTTTCCTTTTGGGGATGACACAAAGTGTAGAGACGCCCTATGTCTCTTCCATGTTGAGCCAAAAGGTCCTTTTCCTTTTTTGATTTTGTTTTGTGTGGTTCTTTTAGATGATGCGCATTGAGACCACAATGTCTCCTTCATAGTTGACCCAAAACTTTCCCTTTGTTTTTCCTTTTTGTTTTCTTTCGCCATAGGCTTTCCTTTGGGATGATGCAAAGCCGCTGGAGACCAAGCAATGTCTCTTCCATGTTGACCCCAAAGGTTTTTCTTTGTTTTCCCTCTCTTTGTGTCATTCTTCTTGTTCCATTCAAGTATTTGGGGAATGATGACAATTTCGAGCTCTTTTCATAAAAACATTGCAGCAACAAACACACCGACCTTCAACCATAGATCCCTATGTGTTTGGTATGTTCCTTTGGGGAAACCCCTTTCTTTTGTTTCTTTTCATTTGCATGACGAAGCCCCTTTACTCGAAATGTATGACTTGGCATAAGAGCTTTCCAAGCTGGCTCTCATAACTTGTTTTTGCATTTTTCATTTTGCTACTTTAAAGTAATTGCTCACAAAATTGTGTGTAGCTATTCCTTTAAAGTGGGGGCATACATTGACATTATTCATTGGCATGTTTCTTTTTATTTGTTCTTAGTGCAGCTTTGTCCCTTTATACGATGCGTTTGTCACTTTGTGGATGACATTGGGTGTGATGTCATTCATGAGCATGATTCATCTTAGCATATTACATTCCTCTTAGTGGCCTGATGCAACACACTACATCCCCTAAGTTGCGAATATTCTATTCTTTGATATGTCCTCTCTTGGAGATAGGGAAAACTTTAGTGGTGAATCTTCGCCAATTGCTGAATAATTGAAATCAAGACCTCCAGAAATGGCGAATAGTACAAGCTAGAAAGGATGTTGAATCACTAGGTTTTTACAAAAAATTAATTATGTCTCGATTAATTCTCCTATGCATTATTTTTTAAACCATGCGTCATTGGAACCGATTCACCAGTAGTTTATACTATAATTACAAATATTAATTATATTCGCCAGTAATATTATATTACTACTATTAATTTTGGGGCAATATCACCACAATAATAAATTGCCATTTAATTTTAGGGATATTTTAGCCTTGAATAGGGCTTTTATTTACTGCCATCAAATCATTGATTATCGTTTTAATCGGATGGCTACTGGTTGATTCCGTGACCTAATACATACGTGCCTTTTAAAAGGCTTGTTAAGGCCTGAAATTTGTTTTGAGGCTCAGAATTTGATTTGGGCCACACAATTTGTGTTGAGGCTGCTATGCCTGGACCCCGCGAGGGGGCATTGCCCCTTCGACCCCCACAAGGGGGATCTGCCCCCTTAACCCCCGCAAGGGGCGCTGCCCCTTGACCCCATCGGTGGTTGCTGCCCTTGGGCCCCTACTTCAATATTACAAAAAACAAAAAAGTTATGGGGGAACTACGCCGACCAACTATGCAATTTTTTAAAGGAGAGATTCGCCATTGTAATTAATATTTTTAGTGATTATTCACTAAGATTCGCCATTGTGATTACTATTTTTACCAATTATTCATTAAGATTCACCAAGATTTTACAATTTTTTTTAATAATGTGTATAGATTCGCTAGGAAAATTAATAATTTTTTTCAAATAAAAGGAAAGATTCGCCAGGATTTCACACCTTCACCGAGGGGGGGTTTCTTAAAGTTATCCTTGCTTGGAGACATTAGACACAATGTTCCCTAAGTTATAGACTTTGCATGAATTTAACAAGACTCATTTGAACATTTCTTTTGCATTTTACATGGCCACCTTATATGACACAGCTTGCATGCCTATGGTTCCCTTGCATTTGTTCATGAGTTCTAAGCATACGAAGCTTTGCTTGTCTCATGAAGCACGAACCGACATTGTCTTTTGTGGCACCTTATTAAAGTTATCAGGAGGTATAACTTTGATATGGTTGAGCGGGAAGCCTATTCTGGGGCACGACTTTCCCCATAGACACCTTTTGGGATTTCTCACCCCACAGACAACCAGAAGTTTTGTGGCCCCAAAGTGAGTATGCTTGGGCCTTCTCACCTAGTGGACAACATAAGTTTTGTCACCCCAGAGTGAGTACACATTTCTTATTTCAAACAATCATCCTAGATCTAATCCACAACGAGCTGGACAGATGATCGAAGATTTCATTCCTTTTCATCATCATGTGTGTTCCTTTGTTCTTATGTTTGGTTTTCCATGAGATCATGATCTTGGGGACTTGATCATCCCTCTTGATTATTATTGTTTCATCTTACCAACATGAGTGCATTTGGATCCCTCTCAATGTGCATGTTGGGCTACTTTAGTGAGAGTTTGAAGCAGGTTCATTCTCTCACTAAAGTGGGGGCTTAATGTGTCACCAAAAAATGTATAGTTGACATTTTAATTCTCACTTAAGTCTTTCTAGTGGTCTTTGGCTTGAATTTTCCTACATTTAATGTTGTAATGTGGCCAACATGTTCACATTAGGTCTTGAACCCTTGTGAACCATTAAGAATTCTAGGATGTCTTGTAAAAGTGTTGTAACCCACTTTCACACTTTTCTAGGACCCTTTCATCATAATTCACCTAGATAACCTCTTTTTAACACTTACCAAGTCTTATTTTAAAGTGTTGTGAAATGTTGTAACCCACTTTCACAATTTTTTAGACTTGTCTTCACTAATTCAACCCTTTCTAATGTTTAAATGACCCCTTAAACACTTTTCAGCCATTTTTAAGTGTGTTTTTGAGGATAGCTCTGTTGGACAACATTTAATGCCTCGTAATTCCCAACACCCACTTAATTTGCTTAAGTGGGACTAAGTCACCAATAGGGGCGACTTAGTCCTTTTTGGCACAAAACTCAAAATAATTTTAAATTTCTAGCAGGATTGTGTCCTCTAACCCTTGAGGTTGTCCTGTGATGTGTTACTTTCAGGAAATTTCAGTAAAATCAAGTATAAATAAGGGTTTTTTCCCTCATTTTACATCTCCTACACTCTCCTAGTTCACAAGCATTCAAGCATTCAAGCAAATCAAGCATTATCAAGTCAATCCATTGGAGCACTTCATTGCATATCTTCAGATTTGGAACATCAAAGGTGTGGTAAGTTTATGAAATTTGCATGCTATCTATTTATCATTCTCCTTTCATTTCATTTCATTGTTTAGGGTTTGATTACCAAAGTGGAGTTTGACCAAGGCAAACCCCTATTCTTTAATCCTCAACCATTTTTCCCCTTTTGCATGTGTGTTTGTAGACTTTTGTACGCAGATTTGTCAAGCAATAGGTGTTGAAAAGTGATCAAGAAGTCTACAAAGTCAATCAAGCCAACACAACCCTAATTCAAGCTTGGAGAGACTTTCTACCCCATTTTTTGGAGAATCAAGTGCGAACACCTGTCATGAAAGAAAGTGTAGACTTGAGGCTACAAGAATTTGTCCCGAATTTCTTGAGATTTGTAGAAGGACCAAGTCACCACTAGTGGCAGAATAGTCCCACTTCCGAGCCTAAAAAGTGATTTTGACATTTCTGGATACCCATTTGGCAGATTCCTATTCTGACAAAGTTTCCTAAAACTGGGACTAAGTCGCCCAGCCTAGCATAAGTGTCCCAGTCAGCATTTTCAACCAATTTTTCAGGATTCAATAATCTCCCAACATCAAGCTTCAGATTCCAGGTGCACCTCTTTCATTCTGTTATGTTATTTCATCCTTTAGTTGCATTTTTTGTTATTTCTGCATATCACATTGTGTTTTCAAGCACTTTACATTTTCTAAGTTTTGCATCATTAGATCATTTCAATTTTAGATTAGAGCATTAGAACATCTTAATTAGGCATAACATATCTCATTTACATTAATCTTGAGTGTAAACCATTGCATTTTGGACCCCATTCAATCCCCTTTCTCCTTTTAGGTGAAAAACCCTAGGAGGAGCAAAGCATTGTGTGGGTAACCCAAAATCATCGTTTACAAAAACACACTACTAGTGGTAACAATTGAAACCATCTCTCTTATTTATATGAAGTGAAACATCAAAGATATCCCTCCAAGCACTTGTTGATAAAATCCATCTATCCATTTGATTGAAGATGATATGAGGAGCTAAGAACAATTTGAGTGCCCAAATATAATAAAAGTTACTCATAAATATAGAATCATAATCACTTAAAATGATTTTTGGAGTCCTTTGGAGCTTCTAAATGTTATCCATGAAGGATGTTATTATAATACTTACACGAAATAGATGTGATAAGAAACAAAAATATCAATATTTTATGAGTCTATCGATAATAACTATATGATGTTTTTTCTCCTTCAAACCTGGGCAACATAATGATGATGTCTATGGATACTCCTCAAATATTTGGCTCGGAATAGATAAAGGCTTCAAAATACATGGAGTCCTAATTATTTCTCCTTTATTTTTTTCACATACCATGCATTCTAAAATAAGTTTCTAGACAACTCTTTTGACTCCATTCCAAAGGAAATCTTTCTTCATTCTATGAAATGTCTTCAAGAAGCTTCAATGCACTTGTACTAGAAAATCATGAAGCTCTACCAAAACCTTAATCTTATGGATTGAATTCTTACATAGGTGTAACCTATCCTTGCAGCATTGAGTGTCTCCTTTTGATGATTTTTTTCTAACACAATCAAATCTTGTTGGAGGCTTTGAATGCTAAATTGACTACTAATATCCTTCTCCCATTCATTTCATGCCTCATCCACCTAATTTTACTCCACTATGGAAATGGAATACAATAACCAATTATGGATTTTTCTCTCTTAGATATAGAATCAACCACAACATTCCCCATTTTCTTTTCTTTTATATGATCTCAAAGTAATTTTCCAACATATTCATGACTCATTTTTTTTGGTATTCAAATGGAAATCTCTATTCTGGGAAGTATTTGAGGCTATCATGATCTATTTTTATCTTTAAGTGCCTTTCATTTAGACAAGGTCTCTAATATTTGACTACATGTAGTATAGCCATCATTTCTTTCTCATAAAAAGGTTTTCACAAATCCTCTTCTTCAAGTTGGCAACTCTCAAATATTAGGGTCTTCCTTCTTGCATGAGTACTACACCTCTACTGGAACCAAAAGTATTTAACTTTGTTTCATTGCACATACCTCTTCTCTCACTTAAATTGTTAATATCCATTGTAAAATATATACCCTTTCTTAGGTCATGAATCAATTATTCCTACCTCTACACACTTATTTTAGTATTCTAGTGTCCTATCCCCAATAAAGTCAACCTAGAATACAATCATCATATTTTTCGGTTAATAAATGACTCAATTTAGGATTATCTTATCCACAAGTGGGTAACACATATACCAAAATGCGTTAAGGGCATAGTATGTCCCCTCTTCAAAGAATCCTTGTAGCATCTTTGACAAGAATATTCTTCCACTTGATCAAATATTCTTTAATCATCCTTATTTTAAAAACTCTTAGTACATGTTTCAAGGATTCCCTCAAGTTCCAAAATAATTATATCATCCTCATAAAACTCTAGTAAATCTATCTAGGTTTAATCTCCTTGTCAAAATTACTTTATTCAAGAAGGAAACATGGAAGAATAGATGTATTTTTGTTGGTTTAGAAAACTCTAGCTTATATGTTATATTCCCAATCTTCTACAAAACCTTATAAATTAAATAATACTTGGGTACAATATTGTTATCCTTCTTTTTTATTTTTCATTGGCATCTTGTTAAATGGCTATAATATCACAAATACCTACTAGCATACTTCAAAATTTATTTTATTGTGATTTTGAATATATTTTTCCTTTATTCTATTATTTTTTATTTTCAAGTTCTCCTTGAGAATAGAGAGTACCTCATGTAGGTTTTGAGTATGTTCTTCAACTACCCTAAAATTTAGGTGTACCCATAATGAACAAGTGATGGATAGTGGATGGTACTCATATAGTGCAAGAAAAGGAGGTATTTTAGATCAAGTATAAAAAAATGATGTACTGTCATTTTGCAAGAGGTAGTCATTACATACTTTTCTCATTTTTATATCAATAAATAAATTGAAGATATTTTCCCAAGAAATTATTGAACACCTTTTCTTTTTTATCTAATTATAGATTAAATCATAAGAAATGAGCAAGTTTAGAACCTAAACATAAGAAAAGGAATCCAAAAATTATATTTACAAATAGGATCATGATCACTCACTATGATTTTTTGAGTCCTATGCAACTTTTGAATGGTATTCACAAAGGTTCTTATTATATTTCTTGCTACAAAGAGGTGTGAGAAAGGACAAAATGTACAAATTTTGTGATCCAATCCATAAAAACCATGATGGAATTTTTACCTTCAAACCTAGGTGAGCTAGTGATGGAATATATTGATACCTTATCCTTTTATGTTTTAGAATATATAATTTTTTTCATAAAATAAGAAATATTTATAAGGCATTAGGCCCAAACACAAAGGCCACTGAGGGCAAAGAGTCAACAGAGAAACTAGGGTCAATGGCCATAGGGTGGTGACAACAAACTAATGGCTAATTAACATCAGAGTAATTTTTTTCAAAGTAAAGCATAAAACACAGATAAACACCCTACTTAGCAAGTTTTTCCCAATCTTCCTCAAGGAATTTAAAGATATCCCACTTTTGAGAGATTGCACTAGGTTCTATGGTCTTATTCTTTTTTCTTTCTTCCTAAAGCACTAAACCTAGAGTAACTACCAAGTGGTGGATGACCTTTAGGGTGAATAAAGATAGGCAATTAAGTTTCCTTTCTGGATTATCCAGCCAAGCTGACATAGTAGTGGAGTCTTAGGTCATCTTCGCATAATTAGACTAGGTGTCCTTTTTTGTGACCTTTATTAGGGGTAGAGTCTTGTGAATCCTAAAGCATGGAATTAAATTCAAGAAACGAGCTTAGACAATCAATGTGCATCTCAACATCCTCATCATCATCCTCCTCTTTGTTACTACTGTCTCCTCCTTTTTATCCCCTTCAGAAGAATCACTAGAGATTTCATCCATTTTCATGTTTAGTATATGTTTCCTCACCAGTTTGTGTGACCTCCAAACATTGGTGTTCGAGTAGTCTGCATCCTTTGTTGAATCAGGTTTTCTTTTACTATCTTTCTTGTCTGTAGCATTATTGGTATTCTCTTCCTCACCATCCTTTGAAGTTGCTTCTTCCAAAAATAAGTTATCTTAAGGATTCTTCTTTTATCTATAAGATTCTTTCATTTCTATGTTAATAATTTTACCAAGACCTTTTGGGGGGTGGTTTTAAGATCACATAGTCTAGTGTTGTACCCCAAATTAAAATTTTTGCTACACTTAGGCATTT
>VDFB02104784.1:0-18032 GCA_007258455.2 Sequoia sempervirens | reverse complement strand
TACATACATATCTATATATATATATATATATATATATACATAGAGCTAGAGAGATCAATGGATCAAGAGCCCTCTTGATCCATTGATCTCTCTATCTCTATGCATATGTGTATATGTGTGTGTGTGTGTGTATATGTATGTATGTATGTTTGTATGTATATATACATGCATACATATACATAGACATAGACATATACATATATATGCTTGTCTTCTATCTATCTATATAGATATGTCTCCTACTCTGTCTCTATCTCTTTATCTTTCTCTCTCTTCTCTTTTTTAATCTCTCTCTCTCTCTCTCTCTACTTTTAATTAAGATTTTAAGTTGGAATTTTATTTTATTATATAAATAAAAATAAAAATTTGAAATATAATTTATTTTAATAAGATAAGTAAGTAAAAATTAAATTAATTTTATTATTTTTTAATTATTATTTGTAATTTCATAAAAAGACATAAATAATTAAAATAAATTTCAAACTTAAATCTAAATTTAAATACAAAATAGAATAAACTAAATCCAAAGTCAAAATATATCAAATCCAAATATTTAAAAAAATAATAATAAATAATAAACTTATTAAGTTAATAAATAATTAAATAAAAAGGTAAAAAGAAAATTTAATTAGTTAGAAAGTAAATATTAATAAAATATGGGGGTAGTGGGCCTAGCTCGATTGGCTAAAGCATCCTATTGTAGGCAAGAGGTCATGAGGTCTAGTCTCCCCACCATCCCCCTAGTACAGAAGGGCATGTCATGCTAGCGTCATAAAAAAGAAAATATTAATAAAATATGATAAAATTGAATATAAATAAAAGTAAATTCTTAAGTAAATTAATTTTTAAAAAGTAAAATATTTATTGATTTTGACTATGTATGATATCATACACTCTCGAAGTTTCATAAAATATTATTTAAATTGTTTTTAAAAATAATATTCAATATTTTAAAGAAAATTTGTAAAATAGAAATATTAATAATAAAAATATATATAATATTTAATAATTGCTATTTTAATGTTATTCAAAATGATATAAAATTTTAAATTTTAAATTTTAAATATGAGTTTTCTACATATTATTAGTTTTTTTTAATAAAGATCAAATTTTGAAATCAATTAGTATCGAAACAAAAAAAAATAATAACAATAATATTTAATGTATCACTTTCTTGCAAGCATATAGAATGATATGTTTGAAAAGTTGGTTTTTTATTCTTCCATTTTCCTCTAGTTGTTATGACATTTGAATCAATTAAAGTGCACTTACAAAACATTTCATTGCACTAAAACTCTATGCAAATGTGTAGTTCTCTCTAAAACAAATGGGCCCTTCATAACAAAGAAGAGAATGCAACACTTTGTATCACAAATATACATTTCAAAACAAGAGGTTTAAATTTGCTTGAGATTTCTAGATTAACTGTGTCTAAAATTAGTTAGCCACATTGTGTTATTATAAGAAATATTTTCTAGACAAATATTTAGAATTCTAGGAGACAAATTAGTAAGTACATAGGTGTACATCTAAGTTTTAATTCAATGAGGAGATGGCTAAGAGAATGAAATAGTTCATTATTAAATTGAATGGTAGACAATCAACACTTCACAAAAAAAAAAATAGCATAGTCTATTGTCTAATAGGATATCTTTGACCTTACACACATTAAAAATCATCTACTCTATGTACCAAAAAAATATTGAAATGAAAGATTCATGTAGGATAACATTTTATCATATTTATGTTCATATATCACCAAGTTTAGGTCAGTAGAACTCAAAAATTACAATAAGCTATAATAGAGAAGAGTAGAGTTAAAGGATCCTTGGTTGTGAAAAGGTCAAGCAACTATGAACTAAAGAAATGCTAACATAACATGAGGATAAACCCAAAGAGGTGAACTTCAAACCATTAAAACTAAGTAAAAATAGTCTTATATGGAAAGGATCTTCCTCAGCTGACAAAGAAGAAAGATGGGAGTGACAATATCACCATGTTTGTTGGTTAGATCACAACAACCAACAATTTTGTCATCTATTGCCACGAAAGGGCCAATACAAGATATGATGATGCCCAAAATTTCTCTAGGAATAAGAGGGTTAGGATTAACAATACTCAAAGAAATCCTGACACACATCCTAGAACCGTTTCTAACATCCAGAACCAATGAACCTCTGATAACAAAGAAAAAAGCTAGTGATGTAATGTTGCTTCCAAGACCCATCTCATGGACAAGGGTAAAGCAAACATTGCTACTAGGGAGTTTGAATGTGTTGACATAGCAATACAAAAAGTGGAACATTGTATTATTAATGTGTCCCTATATGTGTGTCGATAGATTATATCTAATTAGTGCTTGTGACCATCAATGTCTGCACCAGGCTAATGGAAGTCATCTCGAGAACCCTAAGGGTTCCTATGCAAGGATATAAATCTATGAATTGCAGCCCCCTACAGAAAGGATAAATAACCTTTGATCATGATACAAGGAAAAATTGGATGAAGAGCCACCTCAACAATATCATCTACCTCAAATTCCATAGTAGACAAAAAAATGGAAATAAGGAGTTTCTTAGTCTCCATCTCTTGGAGAGGTAGAGCCAAAAGATCCTACTAGATAAAAATTGGTGATAACATAGCCTCAACCATTTAGAATATGTCAGATATCAAGTTGCATAATTTATAATTGCAAGTGTTGATGCTAGAGTGTCTTGGAAAGGATCCCACCTAGTGAGAACTTTTGTGGTGTTAATGCTTCTTTTCCAAGTAAGATGTCAATTAAGAAAATTTATTTGATGTTGAAGTTAATTATAGGATTCATGCTTCCACTTGGTGTAGTTTTTTTCTTTGCAAAGTGATGGCTCTCATTTCACCAAACCAAAAAGAAAGTGTGAAAACTACTTCACAATCTAAGATTTGGTGAAATATTTCCTTAGTAAATTATTTGACATGCTTTAACAACTTTAAAGATGAGTATGACCTCATTCCTTGTGTTGTTCATCTTTGTTTCCAACTATCTGGTCCTTGAAATAGGTATGCTACAATCAAGATTCAATCCCTAGCTAGAAATGGGTTTGCTCCATTTGTCCACTTTTGCTCAAAAGTAGAAATTTTGAAAATAGAATGTCAACAATTTGAAAACATAATTCAAGCCAAGGCAACAAGAATAATTTCAAAAAAATTATAGAGAAACAATCTAATATTCTTGTGATTCCTTGTGACACTTTCCTTTCATGGGTCTAACAAAAATTCATTACCATCCTTCTTTTGGTGCAACACCTAGAATAGATCCTATTGTTTTGTGTGTTTTTATCACAAAATGTTTTAGACTTTCTGCTAAATGTTCTGAATCAACTCAATAATATCATTGGATTTTCAGCTTCATTCTCTGAAAAGGAATATTTTATTGCTAAAGGCACAATAGAAGTATGCTAAACCATGATAAAATCTAAAACAATAAAAAAAGTTGAAAAAAGTTTAATCCTTAAGAAATATTCCAAGTTTAGTCATAGTTTTGTTGAAAGGAAAAAAGGTTTCAAATGTGCATTATATGGCTTTGCAGATCCAAAGTATATGCACCATCAATTTTTTCACAACTTTATTTTGACCATCAGTCTATAGATGGATAATCATTAAAATGGTCAAGTTGTATTCATCATAGATTTAAAAACATCCATTTTGTGCATATCTTATGATCATTAAATTCCATGAGATAACCCCTCTTTGAGGCATTCTATCAAATAATTTGTGTTCCTTTTCTATGCTTCCACATTTTACATACATGTCTACTAGAGCATTTCCCACTATAATATGTTAAAAAAATTCTCCTTTCACGATGCTTTGATGGATGTCCATACCCTATTCTAAAGCTCCCATTTTGGCACAAGCAAGGAGGAAACTGGTGAAGGTTGTGGAATTTGTCTTTACACATGCCAATTGGATATGGCTGAAATTTTCTAATAATTAGGATAGGATATTCTATTAGTCCTCTCTACCTACTTCGAACTAAAGGGATAAATAGTATAGGTCATCTTATCAAGCAGTGGATGAAAGCAAGAGGTCATTATTATTTGGTTTTGGGTGCGAAGGTACTACCCCTCCAAACTAGAGTAGTAGGAGTTTGGGAAGATTTGTGAAAATCACTCCTAAAATATGTCTCCAAATCGCAGCCATGAGTGTTTTGATTATGAGTTATGCCTCTAAATATGTAGAATCATTTTCAAAAAATTCATTTTGTACATATCCTGCAAGCATTGTAGTCCATGAGATGACATCTTTTCTAGGTATTCTATCAAACAATTCATGTGCCTTGTTAATGCTTCCACTCTTTTGCATGCATGTCTCCTAGGAAAGTTGCGACTATAATTTTATGGATGTAAATAAGGAGTTGATATATACACTATATAGAGCAATCTAATTAATCCAAGATAGGAAAATATAAATATTAACAAGAGAAAATCTATTTATGTTATTTGATGAAATGCTAATCTTAACTACTTTGAATAGTTCAAGTGTTAGAAAATGGAAACTAGAAATTAATAGGATTGCTAATCAAGATCTTGCAACATATGAAATCTACGATTTGGTGCATGTGACAAGACCACATACATTATTCTATCCTTAGAGACTTGTTTTTGTGTGGTTTCATTAACTAATGAATTTCTTAAAAAAAAAAAAAGAATTTCACTTTCAATGTCTATATATTTTGAGTCTTTAGTTTGATTTAACATTACTTGGATACTCAATATGTCTCAACCCCAATCCTTGATTTCCTACCTACATTCCTTCATTTTCTTGGGATTTTAAAGTTCTCCATTACATCAAATCGTTTCATCATTTCCTACTCTTCCCCTTATGTTTTTTTATTTTAATTCCTTCTTCTATTGGCATGCCCTTTCCGAAACCCTAAATCCTTGAAAATAATACTTTGATAACCTTTGGACTATATCTTTTCATCTTCCCTTACTTATGTACATTTTCCATGGTACCCCTAAACTCTAACCTCTAGCATTCCTGCCTCCTTACGTTATTCATCCCACTTGCATCACTACATCACCTAGGATATCACTAATCAGCAATTTAAAGCGATAAAAAGTCAACTAGGGATTTTCCCACTCAAGGAACCACTACTTTGTTTTGAATGGATTCACATGTATTTATAGTGTAGGAAGAGGAAGATGGTGATTTTTTATTAACTGTGGTGGTTGCATCTTAGTGTCCCTTGATACTTGTATATCTCAGTTGTTATTTTAGGGTTGATCTTATATTACTCATTGGTTTCAAAAAAATCAAAATATGGGCATGTTCTTTTGAATTTGAGGATAAAAAAATTGAATTTATATAAAGTTAGAGGAAAATCTCTTTGATTTCACATGGTATACAATGAAACCCCTTTTGTTAGAAGTGTGATATCACCAAAAGGTGGAAATTTAGCTTTCATGGTTGCATATTATAGTTTTACCTAGTTTGTGTAATCTATAACCTGTTACAAATTCAAGTAGCATGGTTTTGTGTTGTTTTATACTATTGTCACATATATCTTGGTGTATGTCCCAATTTAATTATTACTAATAAAGTTTCTTAAATGATATTTTCATATAATGCAAACCTATTTATAATTCGACAAACGAAAAAATTATTAGAAGAATGAATAATAGTTAAGACCAAGGCCTCAAAATTACATCAAGTGAACTATAAAACTAGAGAACCAGTTTTATAAATATATTTCATAATAAGGAATCTCCTTCTAGTTGTGAATAAAGAAGAGCTCCTTTATTGTAAAAAGGGAAGACATTAGAAAATATGAGCATAGTACACAATAAATTTTCTTCTCTTGCAAAGAACTTAGGTAATTAAATAAAAAATTCTAAGGTAACTTAGATGAAAATATGTTAAAAGAGGAGTTGGAGAAATAGCCTTTAGAAATATTCTATTTTGAAAGTGTGGAACATCTCACCAAATAAGAAACATTTTGAGCTAGATAAGAAAGTAAGAAGAAATATATCATCAAGGATTCCATAAAATAGATGGAAGGATAGATCCTTATTTAGAAATTTATACATTATTGATTTTCAAAGTTGGATGCCATAAAAATATTGATCTATTGATCTTGATGTAGTTATGGAAGAAAATGTTGAATATGACAACTAAAAGGGGGCATGAATCAATTGTCACTGAAATAAACTTTTAATTCATTCACCGGAACTAATTCTTAATACTTCTTAAATTATTAATCATCAAATCCAATGTAAAAACTTAAATCCAACAAATAAACACAATAACACCAGATTTACATGGAAAAACCAATAAGGGAAAAACCATGGTGAGGATTAACTCACACTATAGAGAATATCAAAACCAATTACAAGAGGCTCACTACCAAAACAATGACTCATTGTCTAGAACAAGGACTCACTATCTAACAGGGTTAACAACCTAGAGGGATCACTATCATAGAGATACAAAGAAGACAAAGAAGACAAAGAAGAATTGTTATAAAGAGACTACAATCCCAATGCAACAAAGGATTCCACCAAAATCACTCACAGACATGCATGAATGATAGAGTTCACCTTCTACTCATTACATCCGGAAACTCAACATTCAGCTTCACATTGATCTACCCCACTCACATCACACAAACTCATTGAATAGAATCAATGTCGCATCTGACAACACTTTCTCTTTTCTCTTATCACTCTTGTACACTTCTTCACCACTAACTAATCTTGTATTTATACCATCTTCAACTTTGAAACATATCCAAAGTAGGCCATCCAAATTCAAATTAGGTTAGTACCAAAAAATCCTAGGGTGGAATTAGAATGAGGGCAACCCAAACACATTATTGAAGAGACCCAAAAAGATCAAGCATGCTTCATCAGCCTCAAAAGTAGCATTTCACACAAGGTCGACCAAACCAATGTAAAACACATAAAAACATTAAGGACAAATCTTCCAAATATAGAAAACAACTCAATTTTAGAATTGCAAGTCATAAGACTTCATCAAAGAGAAATATGGACCAACAACATTTCTCCTAGACCTCAACCGGAAACTTAGAAAACCATAGTTCACAACTGGCGAACACAACTTGTACTATACAATGAATCAACAACCAAAAATTTGGATATAGCATTTTCTAACAACCAAGAACATGTCTAAACCACACAACCATAGGAGAAAATCTAGACCAAAACTTGGAGCAACCATTGAATACCTATAACATATATTCATTACACTTTTTTCAATATCCTTGACATATATAGCCAACAACAACTAGTTGATAACCATTTGACTAGTTGAAATCAATGACACCACCTTCAATCTTTCCGTTCTTGCAATAGAAAAAATACTAGTGGTTGACATCCTAATTGAAAGAGACATGTTTATCACATTATTCATTTACATATATATCAATCAAATCTTTGTTCTATTTATTAAATAATCTTAAGGAGGTTGTCTATTAGATCATGGTACTCATATGGGTATGTGCAGGATCATGATGGGCCAAAAAGTGGCAATATTATGGGTATTTGTAGGGTATGTGGCTGACAACTTTTTTATACCCAAAATTGATGAAACGAAAAGGGTTTTTAGAGGAAATTCTCAGCTTTCCACCAATATAAATTATGCTTTAATTTGAATTTAATAAATAATTATTATTTCTTTTCTATTAGAATTATGACTAAAGTCTTGATCGATAGGCTGATTGAAAACATCTATAACTTTCAAACGGTATCACATTTTTGAATCAAACATGCTCACATTCTATGCTTCACATAATATACAATTAAAAAGAAAAATTAAATTTCATGAATTTTGACCAAAGATAGGGTCCACATACGAAGTTTTATATTTTTTTTTAAAGTTGTAATAAAAAATTCATAATTAATTATTTACTTGGCAAAAAAATTACAAAAAAATATGCATCACATCCCTGACATGAGTCCTCTACTTATATATAAAATATTTTAAAAAAAATATTATCATTTTATTATGGTTCTAAAGGGTGGTTAGACAGACACCCACTTCTTATTTTTTCCCCGAAATTTAAGTACTGCTGCATTGAAATTTCAAATTTTCAACAAGTAGATTTTATTTATTTTTAAATAAACCTAGTAGTTTAGAAACTACATTCAATTTTCTATAGATTCTATTGTCACGTATTTTTGAAATAATATAGATAACTTATTCAAATTTTTACATCAAGTTTCCTAACACTAATTTTTCTAAATTTTTTGCCACTTAAGGGCTTTTTTTTTCCATGATGATCCTGCACATACTCATATACATCTTTATATCATCACAATAAAAAAATGTGGTGTAACATACAAAGAATCATATCATCATCATGTTAGCCTATGGCTAACAGACTCCTTGAGATCTGATGGTGGCGGTTGATGTGAGACTATAGATCATGAGTGACTCCTAGAGATACTAGATGTGCTAGTACAACCTTGAGTTCACCTCTAAGATCAAAATTATCCTCAACCATTGCTATAAACTTCTATTGTCATTGATCTCTCTAGGTGCATACCCTACCAAGCCTCAAACACTAGATTTTTTTCACCCTCCTCATCATTCAAGTTACTTAGTGGGATTTCTACAATAGTATAATGAGTTATGTCATATGGCATGGCATCACTATGAGTGAACCTAAGATAGGTCAATTGAGGAATGGGAACCCCTTGAATGTGACTGAATTGTCTTGTGACTCGATCATGATAGAAAGGCATCCCAATATACTCATAGCGACCAAAAAAGAAGAAATCATGTTGCATCCTCACTAGCTATCATAATAGGCTTGTCTAAGGTTGTAAGGTCATATAGTGTAGATCCAAATTATGTCCACAACATCTAACCATTTGAAGGTAATGCGCCAGTACATAGCACATGTTTGTACTACCATGGTCTCTTTAAAGGATAGAAAAAGTTTTGAGGATAGGTCCATGGAACCTCTATGAGGTATCATGTGGGTCATGTGTAAGTGATGTGCTCAAATTACTAGACCTAAAGGAGTCTACATGTCATCAATCTCTATGTCTCATAATGGACATATTATCCAAGATCATATAGTATAGGTGCACCACCATGGTTTTCCCCTAGAAAAACATGGTATGTCACTCCTCCATCACTCATATAGTATGAACGAAACCCCCATACAAGTTTGTACCTCATCCATCTAGTGTGATTGCCAGTATTATAGTAGTGATCATAATTTGGCAATTAATTAGAATCTCAGTACCTCCATATAGTATCCAATGCAAGTGAATCTGGACCTTTCCATCTTGTGACATATTATGGTTAATGTAATAGTATTTATTGGTTAGGATCTCCTTTGAGTTCCTCTCCTCATCATGGAAAATAGTCCTATCCCATATGGGTATTTAAAGTATGTGGTACATACATCCTCTAATATCACCATAATCTCTCTTATTGGTAGATGAAAGGTAGCTCCTAGGTATCAATATCTAATGAATCCATGAGTGCCATCAAAATCTCATCATGGTATCTCATGGAAACCATGGTGTGTATCTAGAATAAATCAACAAAATATAGATGAAATTGTTATGCAATCAAAAGTAGTGGGGCATGATCACAAAGAAGTGTATATATAATTAGCCTCGTAGGTTCTCTCACATAAATGGTGGACCCTATCATTTCAGCACAAAAAAGGGATTATACCATTATGAATTTATATATAAATCAAAATAAAGTAGCAAATTACATTGTTTGGAAACCTATCCCTAGTTAGAGGCACCCATGCTAGTTAGGGGAACCCATGTTGGTCAAGGGAACCCATGTTAGTTTAGGGAAGCTATGTCGATCTATGATAGCCATGTTGGTCAAAGGTGCCCTTAGGGGTCTACGATGCTCATGTTAGTTAGGGGTGCTAAGTAAACCCAAAAAACTGGTTTACAATTCTGTTGAGGAAGGAAAAATGTATTTTCAGATGGGAAACACTTTAAGGGGTTCACTAGAACTAGGGGGATCACTAGAACCCCCTAAACGGTTTGCTAGAACTAGGGATTTTGCTAGAACACCCCTTCTAGCGAACCCCCCTTTAATGGGTTTTATTTTTTAATTGCATTTAAAGGGGGGGTTCTAGTGAACCCCCTAGTTCCCCTAGCTTGCTAGAACCCCCCTTTTCCCCCTTCTCCCCCTCTTCTACCAAATCTCTGCAAAAAAATTCCCTTTGAAGCTTGGGTTGAGGATGAAAATGGAGGAGATTTCATAGATCCAACTGGATGACTGTAATCTTTGAAACATGCTATTCATCAAATATAATTTTAATATCTTTTGGTTATTATATATATATATATAGTTTGATTAAACATAGTTTTTTCACCAAAAATCAAGCTCTTTGTTTTGCACATGTGGAAAAATAGTAGATTATTAAAAAAATGAAAAATATTAGTGCACTAGATATTGATGTCCCTAATCCAATGAAAAAATTGAATTTTGATACATACAAAAAAAGTTATGTTTTAGCAGTGAATCATGTCTAAATTGTAATTGGTTTGACATTGAAACTTAATTAAGAAAAAAATGTTCAATGAAATGTTAATGAAACCAATTCCATGCACTAGATATCATAGTTACAAATCTAAATTAAAAAAAAAAAGAAAAAATTATCATTCATAGAAAAAAATTATGTGTTAGCCAGTAATGTCACTCTTTAAAAATGGTGTTTACTATTAAAAACTAGTTTTTGAAGGAGATGGAAAAAGAAGTGCAATCTGATTCCAAATATTTTGAGAAAAATATATTTAGAATCTATAGACAAAATGTCACAAATCACTAGTTTGCATCATATTCAAATTCCCCGCGGTTTAGCCTATATAGGTGTCCGAAATTGAAGATTTAGCTAAAAAAATTAGTTCAATGTCCAATTTGGCCAAAAATTATAAACCAATATTATGGGATCACCGTGCCCCATTTTATTGAAAATCATTAAAATGTACATAAAAATATTCCCTACCTATAGGGAAAGTGAAAACATAATGTAGCTCTTGTGTTAGTGTCCCTCATGCAATGTTCTCTCTCAAGGCCTCAAGCCTCACTACATGATATGGTTATCGTTGTGACATTTTCACTCCTAGGAATGTTGGGATTAGCTTTGAATGCTCTCAAACTACAAAAGTGAAAATGAATAGAAAAATGGTAAAAAATTTATAACTTATAGCCAAATTTTATAATATTACTCATACTTCGTTATCTTAAAATAAGCATAACTTGGTCTTGTGAGCTTTGAATTATTTTCTATATATTGCATTGGAATTGTGTTTATATCATCTTTCATGTTGTATTCTTGTTGGGACTTGGTGTTATGTTACCATGACCCTACTTAGAGAATTTTTATCATAACCCTATTCTATTCGATGTTGTGAGATAGTTTCCCTATTTCCACCTCCATAAAGTAAGAAGAAACAAATGGTATACATTTACCCTTGATTTCATTCCCCTTATAAGTATTGGACTAACACAATTGTCTGTATGTGCATGATGGTTTTGAATTCCTAACAAATTGGTTTTGTAAGATGTGGTTCCTTACATTGTGGTTTACAAGTTACTACATTACGGGCTTTGTCCTCTTTCTTGGTGAATTTTATACATCCTCTATAATATCCTTTTTAGTATCCTTTTATGATATGATTTACTTTCAATACTTTAGCTTTTATATGCATGTAGTGTCATATGGATGCTAAAGTGGGGGCTAAATGTAGAAATGCAAATTGTACTCCATTTAAGATGTAAGTACAATTCAATGACCTATTTAGAACTTGGTTTAATAACTTCTCCATTAGTGTATTTTAGAAATTCCCTAGTCTTAAATTTTCCTATCAACTTAGGATAGCATGTTAATGTTACCTTAGAAAGTACTTTTTTAATCAATTATCATCAATTTGACCCTAACAAGTGCCCATTTTTTTGGATAATTCCTAATTAAATAGGCCCTAAACTTCCAAATTAAATTTGAATGAGTGTAAAAGAGCTAGAGAAGGGCATCCAACCCCTAGTATAGGAATTTTTCTCAATTAATTTGATTTCCCATTTTTCATTGGTCTCTAATTTCATAGGTGTGAATTCAAATTTGGGTCTTGGTGGTAAATTAATCCTAAAAATTAAAATTAAATGATTTGGCATACACTTTAATGTATTCATATATTTCACTATATAGATATGAATTATAATTTCAAATTAATGAGATGAAGCAATCAATAAGGAATATAACTCTTCCAAAATACATCCATTTTTATAGATTTATAAGGTGAATTTTAGAATTATTCAAGCTAGCACAATAATTGGAGTTTGATGACAATGGAAGAACATGAAGGAATCTAGGTTTTGGAGATAAAATTGGCTTATTTCAAGCACCTAATGACTTTTTTTAGAGTGTTCTCATCTTTAGATTTTGATTTTCTTGTTGTCCTAAGCAAGGTATTTATGCATTTAGATTTTCCTAACAATATTTGACTTTTTCTTGGGTTGATCTTGTTTACATCATTTGGGAATCCTTCTTTAACACATTTGATTAAGATATTTGTCATGTTAGCTCATTAAATCCTTAGAAACATTTAAGGTTAGGATCACACAAATTTTATCATTCAATCAATTGACCATTCTTTGAGGTAGAAATACCAAAAATGTGGGTTTGACCAAGGAAAAATCCTATATACCTGTAGACATGCAAAATTCACATTATGCATTCGATCAGATTCGGTCAAATTAGCTCTTACATTAGGCAAATTCATCACTTTCATCCATTCATTAAATAAGTTCATTTATCAAATAAATCTTAGCATTCAACCTTCATCTTGCATCATCCACTTAATTAAATAAATCAAAAAGCCATTTAAATCAAATCTTAGATCATTTTCCATCCTTTTCTGATTTAAATAAATCAATTATCAAAGTCCAAAAGTCAAAATCACCTAATCAGCATTAAATCAGCATAATCATCATCTAATCCTAATCTAATGCTAATCCCATCCCACTTGCATTATCTAGACCTAGCCACTTGCACAATAAATCAATTTTATTGATTTATTAAAACACTCATTTTCCTTAGCATGACAAGTCAAACAGGCATTTATTGTTGTTTTTCCTTGTCCCCTCTCAGCATTTATGGCAAAATTTGAATTCAAATTTTCCCCCTCTTGGGCACTCTTCCCAAATCTTGCACATACATCAACTAATCACATGATGACAAGTGTCCTCAACTCATTGGCTTGTTTTTGATCCCACATTGGTCCCTCTTCAACAATCTTAGCATTTGAAATCTTTAAATAGAGGCTTCAACATTGAGCAAATCCTCCACAACTTTTATGCAAGGTTACTCTCTTAATTTGAGAGCTCATCTTGCTCATCACTCCACCATCTTCATAGCATTTTTATCATCTTGAGCTTTGATCAAGGATTGGGAAAGGGTCACTAGCACATGTGACACCAATCCAACATGGAATAAGTGTTTATCTTGCTTTTAAAATGTCTTCTTGATGCTGTTTTTGTTACTTATGACATTTCTTTAGCATAGATTTTCTATTTCATGGAGGTATTTGCAGATTTGTATGTTTAGATTAACATTTCTAATGAGTATTTGAAGTGGTCTTACATGCAGATTTTGGGTACTTCATCTTGGCGCTAGAAGGAGGGCTCTCAATAAGTTTTTATTTTGCTCTATAGAGTATATATACAGATTTGTTGATCTATCCGAGCATTCTGATATATAGATTTCACCATGTGATACTTTTTATTGCCAGTTGATAAGTTTACATTTGCAGGTCTTGTGATTGTTTGCTTTTGGATTTAAGGAACTATGTCCAAAACAACAAAAACATAAAAGAGGACAGTCAAGAGGATACTCAAGAAAGTTTTCTTAGCCTCTGTTTTCTCTTGTCCTCTGAAATAGGCGTATAGGATACATCTCACGTAGTGAAAATTGGAGAGATTCTTATCTCTTTAAGGAAATTGAAATTTTGATTTTTTCTATAATTCCTCTTGGTTGAAAGTTTATTTTCTGTGTATTAGTGCATTGATATACACTCCAAGTGCTTGCGTAGTTGTATATTGTTTCACCGATGCCTGTGATTTGCCGATAATTAGGGATGCTGTGTTTATATGGTAAAAAGAAGGACTGGTATTAAATCTTCCGTGTATTGAGGATCAGGAAAGGAATAGCACAATATGGGATTTTCTGATAGAATTGGATTTGATCTTCTGACATCGTTTGGATCCTTTATTGATTAAAATCTTCTTGCAACATTTACTCCTGCACCTGTATTTCTATCTGCTAGCTTTTATCCTCCGTATGCATTTTTATATCTTTTGACGGCATCAAACACTGCTTCCTGCGTGGTTCTGGCCATCTTTGGGCGACCTATTTTTTTTGGTTATTTTATGATATACTCGCTGTGAGATTCTTTGTTTGTTAAGACTCATAGCAAGGACGTTTTTTTTTGGGTCATAATAATGCAGAAAGGGCGCTGACAAAGAACAGTTAGGCATATGTTATAATCAAGCGAATGAAGTTTTCTTGGGCAGCACTCATACGAGAAACTTGAAGCATACGGAATGGGATTTAATGAGAGGTCAGACGTCTGAGGAGTACAAAGCTGAAAATCAACAAAGGTACCAAAAAGCGGACAATCAACGTACAAACGGACAATGAAGGCGAAAAGGTGCAAAGCAAAAGAGGAGGAGGATTTTTGTTTGAAAACACAATGTGTTTTTTTTAAAACACTTTAAATGTTTGATCGAAACTACTTCACAAAACGAAAACGAAAGGAGGGGAAGATTTTTTTCTTTGAAAACACAATGTGTTTTTTAACACTTTAAGTGTTTGATCAACACTTCACGAAATTGTTTTCCTTTTCGTTTTAGAACATTAGTTTTCAATTGGGGCTAAAACGAACAAATTGTTTTTCATTGCAAAGGACTTAAAACGAACCTTAGGACACACTTACTAGATTTCGTTTTGGGTTAAAAATTGAACAAGCAATCCTCACATTTCATTTGGTGCTTAAAACGAATTCACAATTGCTTTGAAGGGTGTAAAACGAACAAGTGTTTGATTTGTGTGATTGTCTTTTGAGTACGTATCCTCTCCCCTTGCGCTTCGTGCGATCTAGGGTGCAAGAGAAACACTCAAAATACATTTTATTGCTTTGAAACACTTCATTTTGGGCTTAAAAATTGAACATCTTGTGCGAGTGTGAGTAGGGGCATTTTCGCGTACATTCTCTTTCTTTTTGCTTGCTTTTGTTTATCTTAGAGGGCCTCGCCTTGGGAAAAAAAAGTACTCACCTGCTTAATTTACTCAACCGTACTCTAAAGCCAAGAGTATTTCCAAATGATATAAAATGAGGATTTCCGGTTAAACGCTAATCACGTTGGCTCGGCTAAGATGGATCCGAAGGGGACTTCTACACGCGGTCAACTCCCACGAACGAAGTCCTTACTAGAACCTATGTGTTAGAATTTGCCAAAATCCTTAACTGCTTTGTTGGTGCAAGAACGGTTCTTCTGCCGCCCCACAATTTACGCGCTTTTAGTAGAGATGGAAAGCATGCCATGGAGAGTTTCATGGGTGTTGATGCTTGGCTGCCTCGTATAAGAGAGTGTCATGGAGGGGAGCTAGTGGGGTCAAGCATCTAACCATTCGCTAAAGATAAGTGTAGCTAGATTTGTCCAAGTGGGGACTCAACAAATATTGTCTATCAAGCATCCATAGGGTTTTGTACTGTTCTTTTGTTTGAAAACACAAGTGTATTCGAAAACATTTTGCAAACAAACATTCAACACGATTATCAAAATTTCAAACCCTCTTTAAGACAAATATCATTGACTCAATCCATATATGTTACTGCTTTCCCTGTGGATTCACGTTCGTACAGGTTTCTAAGCATTGGATTATACCTCAATTTGTCTTCTTGAGTAAACAATAGGAAAACCCTTGCCTTAAGTTCATTGAATTTCCACATAAAATATGTTGTGGGGTTTAAAGAAATTAAGACATTGGACATCTTAGTTTGAAACTTTAATCAAGAGTGTGTTTGTGGTAAAAGGAATACACTAAGCAAAGATAACAAATTGGACCCCACACATGTGCTTGATATCTCTTGGTCATATTGGTCTTTTGATTGCTCTTAGAGAAAAGTGTGTTCTTCAATACCTTGGCCTAGTAAACAAAGTCTCTCTAAGTCTCTTAGGATCATCAAAACTTTCATCTATCTTCCAAACATTCATCAATCCATCTCACCAAAACACCTTTAGATCTTTGCAAACATCATTCTAGACTTGGGTACATCCTTAAACCAAATCAAAGTCAATTGTTTAATTAGGTGTGTGGGAATGCATCCTTTCTCATACATCTAATTGAATTAGCAAACCTTTTTAATAAGTTCATCCTAAAGATAACATCCAACATTTTAGGGTTTACAAGTTCATCATCCACATCAAACAATCAAAATCAAAAGCCCTAAGTCTAGCATTTGATTCAAAGTTCCTAAACGTTCATCACTCATATCATCCACCTTTCATCCTCCATCTCATCATTGGTCCTAAGAATCTTAGAGGTCACTTTCATAACAAGGTCAAAACACAAGAAGAACATGGAATATAAACTTGATCCATACATCTTGGGTAATCCAAATCAGTTGAATCTTCAAAGCCTTGCAATGCCTATCAATTATCAAAGTCCATGCATGGGATCATTTCCTTCGACAAATGTCAGTGGTACAACAAGTGTGAGTATGCCCAAGTCAAAGTTTGGAACACATTTCCCAATGATAGATCTAAGTCCAAACCAACAAATCCACCAATCAAACAATCAATACATGAATCTTCAAACGAGCAACATCATCCCACCAAATCCCTACAAACCAAATGTGGATGTACCAAGTGCAACTTTTCGAAACATGAATCCTAACTCGAAAAACTTTGGAAAAATGATTCCCAATACTAACAATGTTCATCCTATCATGCCAAATCTAAACATCATCCCAAATCAGAACATTATCCAAAGTCAATTTTCCCATAATCCCATTCAAAAACTGCAAACATGCATGCCAAAACTACTTGAACACAAGCCAAATCAACTATCTCAAGTGATTCAAGATCAAAATCAAGAACAAATTTGGCAAGATCAAATTGCGGAAATAGTTGAGGCATTGCGCCAAGGGAAATCTCCACCACCATTACCTACATCATTCCTTGGTTTAGGGATTCCCCCTTTACCTAACACCAATCACGCCACCCAATTCAATCCAACTAACGTCAATCAAACCATCACGTCAAATACTTTGAATATACCATCGACATCGCACCAACAGATGGTATCCAATCAAGCAACAATGATGATCCCAACCAATCAAAATACGGTCTCCCAAGGACCTATCACCTCAGTTATTCCAACCATCACTATCCCTTCAATCATTCCAAACACCACTATCACGCCCATCACATATCAAACCCCCACAATCAATCCAAGTGTATCTCAAACACTTGTCACTACATCCAACATGATTTCGAATCCACCACCACCCCCACCACCCCCAATTTCCACCACATCAATCCAATACAATGTGACATTACAAGCTGCTTTTCAAAAAGGATACCAACAATATCTAGCCATGCAACAAGCAACACAAGCTCAACAAGTGCAACAATCCTCTCAAGTTGCCCAAACCTCTCAAGCTACCCAACCAACACGAGCACAAACACAAAAGATAACAACTATTGAGAACAAAGATCAAGATCACTCCATCATTGAATACCTTGAAGTTGTGTCTACTCCATCCAATGATCAAATGAATATATGTCAAGAGTCACCTCTCAATCATGATCAAAATACATCGACAATACCCAACAATGATCCAATTCAAGAAATGTCAACATCATTTGACCCTATGGTTGAAGACATTAGAAATCTCTCTATTGCAATTGTTGAAAACAATGTTCAAAATCTATCCATCAATAAAGATATTTTCGCTTCATCCAACGAGGCATCGACCAGTGATCATGTT
>VDFB02104782.1:0-23859 GCA_007258455.2 Sequoia sempervirens | reverse complement strand
GATTTTGGTTTATCATATATATCTTGATATATCTCATGCAAAAGGAAGAATTCCTTGGTGATCACATTCTCTCCACAGGCGAGATCTATTAGTATCCCATTAGTGGGCTTGTCATAGATTCATCCAACTACGTAAAGAGGACCATCAGGTGTATGTTTAAGTATATCCTTAGAGGAGAAAGCAATATCAAGGGGATTTTTAGTTTGTCCCTTATGAGGAATGACATATATCACTCCTACCATGTCATCCATAGGATCATTATATATAAAATCATGTTGAATAGAATCATTATTATCATCATCTGTATCGACATTCATCACATCATTCTTTGTAGTTTTGCTGGCTTTGACAAATGAAATGTGATGATTAGGCATAGGGTTGGTAAATATTTGCAAATTTTGGTTAGGAGGAGCAACAAACTTATTTCCTTGATCACTAACACCTCCAATGGAAAGACAACCAGAATCAATGAGGTCTTGCACAAGATGTTTAAGACTCTTACAATGTTCTGTGTCATGTCCATTTTGTCAATGATAATGGCAATAAGAGTTTGGTTTGTAACTTGTGGGTAATGGTTTACTAGGATTGGTATTTTTAACAGGAGGCAAGGTAATCATATTCTATTTTATGAGTTAGGACATTGTGTTATGAAGGGTATCGGGTAAGGGGGTGAATTATCTTTTCGGGTCTCCATAACTATAGGGTATCGCAACTTTAACAACTACTTGGTTATTGACATTCTAAGTTGTTTGTTGAGTGGGTTTGAATTGAAGGAACCCTTTGTTCTGTTTTCTAAAAGGGTGGGAATTGTTTTGGTTTGCGGGCTCAAACTTCTTAGTTCGCGTAGAAGTGGATTTTATATCTTGACTACTAATTGAATTTTGATAATCACAGAGGGTAGTACACAAGTACATAAAGGATGGAAATTGCATCATGCTAAGCTTGTCTTGTATCTTGCTTTGCAAATTTTCTATGAACATATTTTGAAGGTGAGGATCGAGAACCTTGACATCGATTTGGGAATAAAGCGATTGGTAGCATGAGATAAAGTTAGTTATATTTTCTTCTTCTTCTTGCTTGCATCTCATCAAATCAGCCAAGGACATCTTAGGGGTGATATGCACTTGGAAATGGTTAACAAATTCCTCAACAAGTTCATTGAATGAATGAATTGAGTTGTTCGGTAAAGAAGAGAACCATTCCAAGGCTGTATCCTTCAAGGACCTAGGGAAAATATTAGCCAAGAGTTTATCATCAAGGACAAAGTCACTACATAAGGCGGTATAAGCATTAACATGGTTAGAAGGATCTCCCTTTCCTCCATATTTCTCAAATCTAGGCACCTCTACACCTTGTGGCATCGGTGTTCACAATATCTCTAAGGACAATGGACTAATTTTGACATAATATGGAGGTGGGCCATTTTGATTTTGGTTGATGGTGGAAATTGATTTTTGAAGGGATGAAACGGTTTGGAGAAGTTGGTTTATGAGAGGGTCATTGCTTGTGTTATGAGATGGAGGTGAAAAAGATGTGGGGGTGTATTTTTTGAAGGGACAAGTAAATGGAATGATTATAGGTGGTAAAGTGGTAGGAGATATGGTGTGCGATGCCACAAAGGAACTAGGGATGCTAGCAAAAATACCCAAGGAAGGAATCACATTACTAGTTGGTTGCATTGTTGTTGTAACTTGAGGGTTTGTATAGGTGGGAATTGAGGCTGTTGTTGTGAGGGGAGGAATTTGAGTTCCTCCTTGGCTTGTGACATTTCTTGTAGGTAAAGGACAACTAGTGGTTGCGGTGAGATGTTTTCCAAAGATTTGAACTATGTTTTTCACAATTTTAAATCCATCTTCACTTTCAAGCATGTGATGAATGTTATCTATTGTAGGGATGGTAGTAGTTGAAATGTTGAAATTTTGCACTTGATGTTGTAGGTTTGCTAAGTATTCATTGATTTGAATTATGTTTTCTTGCAGGGCACTAGCAACCATGTTTTCAACATGCGTCACACTACTTGAAGGTAAAGAGTTGTTGAGGGTATGGTCCATACCTAGTGTACTAGTATCAATACTAGGAGTGAAAGAGCTAGATAACCCATGATCCACAATGATTGTGCTATCGCAGGATGACATGAGTATCAAAATTTGTCTCACTACAGTATTAGCAATAGGACACCAAATACTTGTACAAGGGATACTATATACAATATGAATGGAAATGCAATAAAAGCTAAGAACAATGAAATGCTTATAACATAAATTATGGAAACTGAAACATAAATTTATAAACAGTAAATAGAAACTCAGAAAGATTGTTTTAAATGCCAGAAAATGCAGTGCAGACTATGCACAAGGATTGATTCACCCAAGGTGGCAAATGAATCCCAATAGTGATTTTTTTCAAAATTTTTAGAAATTTTCAATTGATTTTTATGCTTTTTATATTGTATGATGTAAATCCTAAGTGAAAATGCAGATTTTGTTTGATTTTCAATGAAATGAGATGCAAAAATGAAAGCTATATGAGCTTTCACTAATACAAAATTAGAAACCCTAGAATGCCAATTAACTAATGCAAATCCTAATACAATGTTAATGCAAGCCAAATCTAGGATGATGATGCACTCCAAATTAGAATTATGATGTTTTAAATGCAGGTTCACTAGAATGAAACCTCTTAAAATGGAAATGGGTTATTAAATGCTATCGTATGGTTTAGGACATAGAGCACACCCACTTTCAAGTTATTCCATTCAAGGGTAACCCTAGAGATCTCAATGCAAAGGAGAAAGATATCTTGCAATAGGGTTGTCCTAGGGGTTGAATGTAAACTAATAAGGGGTTCTCCACCAAGTTAAGACTTGGAAAGATAAATGAAATGAAAGATGCAACACTAAACCCTAATTCAATTCAATGACCTAGAAAATGACCTAGAAATGTAAATGAAACAACACCTAAAGCTAAAGAAAGGATTGTGTGCACTTGGAAATCTGGAGATGACTAGAAGGAGGTATGAAACACTAGAATTTATACCTTTAATGCTAAGTGGGACTCATTCACCAAGCTGGTAAATTCATTCCAAAATTTGGGTTTCTGTGTAGGAACAAGAATCTGCCAAATGGGTATCTGAATCTGCAAAAATCTAAGTTTTGACTGAAACTGTGACTCATTTACTAGAAGTGGCGAATCAGTCCAATTAGGGTTTTCTAGAGCTTCAAAGTTTGATCCTGCTCTTTTCTATCTGCTCTGTCCTTCCTGATTGATTTCCAAATCTGAAACCCTGATTTGCAACCTGTAGGTGTTCTGCAATTTTCTCCAAGGTTTGATGACAACTTTGACAACTTTGAATGATTTGACAACTTTTCTCCAATCATGCTCCTTAGGAAATCTGCAACCTAGACCTCCAAATCACACACAAGGAGAGGGAAAAATGTTGTTGGATTAGTGGATAGGGGTTTTCCTTGGTCAAACCTCATTTTGGTAATCAAACCTTGAAATAGAATGAAATAGAAATGGAGAATGATGAATGACCAAAATATGATGTTGCAACTCACCAAACCCTAGCAATAAAGTGTTGCAAACATGTATGAGATGGCTCCAATGGATGTAGATCTTGACTCTTGCTTGAAGGTGATAAATATTGAATGAAGTGCTAGCTTGAATCATGAAACCCTACATCACAATTGTTAGCTCCAAAACAATAATGATGCTTGATGCTTGAATGTTGCTCTAAAATGCTAGATAATTTTCCCTTGAATGCTCTTGAATGCTCTTGTGAACTCAAACTTACTATAAGGACGAATACTTGAATGTTCAGAGTGATCTCTTGAATGCTTAGGTGAAAATGAGTGAAAGAACCTTGTATTTATACTCAATTATGCAAGAGTTCCTGAAATTACAACACTACAAGCCAACATCAGATCTAGGAGGATAAAATCCCCCTAAGAATTTGAATTAATTTTTATTTTGGGCCACATGGAACTCATTCACCCAAGGTGGTGAATGAGTCCCACCAAGCATAATTTTTGGTACCATTTTTAAAAATACTTAGAAAGGTGAGAAACTAGGTTCGGGACCCAAAAACCTAGGTGGGACTCATTCGCCCAAGGTGGAAAATGATTCCCAAATCACTAAATTTGGGGCCATTCAACTTGAAAAAACCTAAATTATGATTGGGTAATGATTTGTGTCGGGATTATCCTCGAAAAGATGAATTAAATTAGGCTCGTGGATGCAAAATAAGCCCAATTATTAATGACAAACCTAGAAAAGTGTGAAAGTGTGTTACAACACTTTACAACACTTTAGATAAGGAATGATTAAGGTTAAAAATAGATTTATTAAGTGTAGTTAATTAATAAAACCTTAGAAAAGTGTGAAAGTGTGTTACAACACTTCACAAAACTTTAGCAAGGTACCATTTAAATTCATTAGTTCACAAGGGACCAAGATCTAATGTGAATGTGTTAAACACATTACAACACTAAATTAAGGCACCATTAAGCCTAGTCTACCAGGAGATCCCAAACAAGTAAGGGAAAAGCATAAGGGATACTTTTTTTGTTGCCACACATTCATAAGAAGACACTCAATCGAGGTCGGTTCTACATTTTAATTATTCACTAGACATTACAAATGTTTCTATAATTTTTGGATGACCTCAGATCATTATAGTATCAAAATTATTTACTCACGTAGTTAGAAACTAAAACCCTTGGGCTCTACTAAGAAAGTTTCTTACTCTTCTATGTTCGCTTACTTTTTTTCCTTTTTCGATGTTCTTGATAGAATGAAGATTCAGAAATAGATACCTTGCAACTCCTTCCTACAACCTTGGGAGAAGAAACATGGTTGCTTTGTGCTACATGGGCCACCCATGTTTTTGATGTCATCAACATCAATACCCCCATACAAAAATTACCCCTTTAACATGTTCAAAGGTACTTCAAGGCATGAGGAAATTATTCTCTTCATATTTTTAATTATTTTGAGAATTATTGTATCCTTATATTCAATTGTGCAAGGTGCAGAAGAGCCTAAAAAAATTTCTAGAATGATTTATTGGCATGAAGACCATTAAGGCTTGAAAAATCAACCACCAAATTAATGACTTAACGAGGTGCCTCTATCTTTTCATCACTGCAAGTACATGTGAATCTCTTCATTTAAGATAAAAATTGTTTTAAGGCATAAAAAAATGATTATTTAGTTGCAAGGCCATATTGGGTCATTAATGGTATTCAAATTTATGCAAGGAGATAGGTAGGATTGGATAGTTTAGGACATGGGAATTTTGGAGTTATACGTATTAGGAATTAGGGATACCTCATAACCCATACCATTGTTGGGAAGTTAATGATAATAAAGCATTCATCTCTTAAGGCATGCAAATAAGAATAAGTCTAAGCTCATGTTATTAATAAGGTAATATCAAGTGAGATGTTGGGGATTAGGAGTTGGGAGTATTTCTTACAAGAAACCTAAATATGGGCATGTTCAAACCTATGATCCCAATGAGATAATATGATTGAAAGTGCTAGGGTTTATGGTTCAAGGATGCTTCATACCTTGTACCACATTAGAAGTATTCATGTTGTTGGGTTTTGAAATGGCACTCCACTTTCTAAAACAAAATCTAACTTTAAACGCCAAGGTTCTCATCAGGGAAGTAAAACCTACTAATCTACATACTATGGAGGTTTGAAGGTCAAGTATACTAGAGTGGGTTTTCTCTCCTACATTTTGAGCTTGGCTTGGAATCATGAGGATGTTCCTAGAGGCATAACTTAATAAGTATTTATCAAATATAATAAAAAATTGAAATAATAATAACCAAACCTAATTGATTACTAGACCCCAAAAGTTAACACTAGGTCAAATAAGATTGGTTGCAATAACCCCTATATAGATTATTACATGCTCTGCACATGCAACCATAATTATCAACTTCATTAATCCCTTAAAATATATTCATTTATATTGCATACATAATGGCAAGGTGAGGGCATACTAGATATGATCCTCTAAATTTTTATCCATTAATATTGCTTGAACTTATTCCTTGTTTATTTTATTGGATTGATGAACAATATGCATATCTACACTACTCGTATAGCTAACATGATAGAAGGTTATTAAAATGGTGGATTGATTGATTCTTCACCAATATGGACCAATGCATACTCTATTGGGCAACAAATTCATGAACAACACAAAGGAATGATGATAAAAAATAAATTTCAATTGATTAGGTGTTGTCACACACCATCAAACCTTCATTACAATTGTGCTAGAAAATGTAGGAAGAGGATACATATAATTATGATTAAAATATTTCCCTAAATCTTAGAAAATTGCTATGGAAATATAAATTTACATTAACATACATTACAATAATATTACCACACTATTACAAGGTGTATCCCTTCATTTACATCTCAAACATTCAAAGTTTGAATCCCTAGAACAACCTACCTGTATAATTCTATAATATAAAACTAGCTCAACAACCAACCACCTTAAAATGAACCAAAACATCTATTTAACCATGTTGGGAACCAAAACCCTAATAGAAGCATTACAAAAAATTTAAAATCAGTGTAGAATCATTCTCACCCATAATGGGTGCCTCGAATGAATGACAACTATACAAGGTGGGCAAGGTAGTTAAGAGAGCTATCTACATTAATGGTGGATGGTTGGGAAAGTAAACATAAATGTCATTACATGTGGTGCTCAAAACATATTTAAAATGAATTTAATAATAATAGGATTCTATTTTTAATAATGTACATGATTCATTATATTGATATTCCTAAAGAACAACTCAAGCCTCTAAAACATTTTTTTCCATGCTTTCCCTGGTCATCGATTTCACTACAATCAACAACATCGATTTGCACTTTTTTTCCATGAAATTTTCTCTAGTTTAAAAATACCTTAGGATATTTCCCTTTCTAACACTCACCAAAATTATGACATATCAAATTCTAAATGGTTGGTTGTACTTCTTTCCATGTTAGGAACTCAATGTGGTTCTAAACTACCACAAGTTTTGACAACACTACATACTTGCTTATCTTTTCTTTGTCCTTTAGTTACTCTCTTATCACTTGTTAAAGGTAGACTAGGAACTCAGAAGTTTGTTGGAGCTTCCTAGTTCTTGTCCCTTAGAATGCTCTAAAAAAATACAAATCTCCTTATGTCCTATTTCAACCATATCACCAATTATCGAAACTTACCAAGAACTCTTCCAATAGCTTCTTAGTTATCAGAGCTTCATCACCTTAGTGGAAATATTTGAATTTTTTCATATAAATCTATTTTTGCATTTAGATTCTTGTTGGGAAATTTGGAAAATGTTAGGATTTTGGCCTTATTGAAATATCCATGATGGGGATATGAACATTAAATTCTCCCATATCCTATAGAGAAATACCAAAAACCTTATCCTTATCAAGACATCAGACCACCCTCAACCTTCTTGCCATGGGATGGGGGTAGATGATACCTCGATACCATGAAAAAACATAATATTCCTCTAATATGTTAGGAAGGGAGGCAATGACATACCACCTTGATTCTCTAACAAAATCACTTGAAATTACTTCATTATTGGACTTCTTCCATTGAAGATCCCCCATTGGATATCTCTATAAGTATTAGACTTGGTGATTCCCCAATACTAAGGATGAGGACATGAAAAACCTTGAAAACCCACCAAACATAACTTTTCTTCATAATACAACTAGTCTCCTTACATCAAACATGGGATGGGAGTAAGGAATACTCTAAAAGTATAAAAAACTAAACACTTAGGAATTTTTTATAAGGGCGTGAGTGGGTTGTTGGCATTAGTAGGGAATGTATGTAGGTATGAAATTCCCCAAAAGTTTCAAAGGCTGAAAAAAATATTAAGATACTAGAAATGGCCTATACTTTGGCTTTTCATGCATTTTTACTTCTTTTGACATTTAGGTGACCCGATTCTAGAATATCTCACATCAATTATAACCAATGGTTCAAACATGGCTAAGACACACAAAAGAAAAGGGACTCAAGTACAATTGGAATTACAAAGCTAAGTCCCAAAAAAATCTGATTGGGGACATGTACCTCTTGTAGGCATAGTGAGAATCCAAATCTTAGGGAGCATACGAAAATAGGAAGAAATGGGATCAAGATAAAAACTCTTCATCATGACAAAATAGGGATCATGATTGCACAAACACAATAATATTTATAAAATAACGTGACACAAATAAGAAACCACTTTATATAGGGAGACAATAACTTACAACCAAGACATGAAAGTATGAAAAAAATAAAAATGACTGGAAGCATACTCACAACATAATTGGAAGTCAAACCCTACAAAGAAAATTAATGACACAAGGCCATAGATACGATTTCAGAGAATACTTCCCTTTTTTGAAGAAAAGTATGTTGAACTAACCTCTATCCCACCAAAATTACCTTTGAACTGCAACAAAATCCATTCTTGAATGTGGGCACATGCAAACTTCTAGTGATTTGGCTATCATGCTAGAAGTGGAGGTGAAAATAATCTCAACATAGAAAGTACAAGTAGTAAGAGCCATTATCATGCTCCATCATTTGAAAAAAAATACTTTCCTTCTCCTTAGTAGCATAAAGCACACCTTGAACTACACATAAATTAAGGGGTAGAAATTTATTCTTGAGTATCAAGTTGAAAAGCATCATGTGAGGTAAAACCTCAAGTTGGGATAAATCATGTACACACTCTAACTCATCCAAAGCTTGCAACCTAGTTATACCATAAATTCTAATGTACTCCTTCATGATTGAATCAAAAACTTAGTTCAAATCTAATTTTGTATCCTTGACACATAACCCTAAAATTTGAGGCATTCCCTGTGAAGACTCACAATCTTGAAATTGCCCCTATATTTTGAATTCTTCAACACAACTTGCTACGGAAATATTACTGGTAAGAAAATAATTAATAATTTATCTTCTTCATCACCCTACAAACCAATAACCTAATCTACTTGATGATACACAACTTCAAAAATTTATATTTGTAATGGAGCGAATTTGCACCCGTAGGAAAATTCCCCATTTCGTCACCCCTACCTTAGAAAATGTAAACCTGATGATGCAATTTTACCACCACCACCTCACTCCCTCCACCTAGCTACATATTTTTGTGTCGATGGAGGAATCTATGTTAGGGACACACATGCACCGCACGGACGTCCGCATGCTGCACTACCATCCTGACATGATTCCTGCCTCTAGAATCTGCAGGAACGTTATGTTTCTCATTGGTCGTGAAGAGTAACGTCTCCTATGTCCTTGATCAATGAAAAATGGGTCTCTTGCCTCCCTTTTTCTAGTTCAAATCCATTCTTTCACATTCATTCACTCTCTTGGACTCCCTCTTGCTCAATTCTCATGAACTATTCACTCTCTTTCACATTCTAAGTTCATTCTACAACTTGTACACCACTCCTTGGCTGTAAGTTGTTGGTTTTGGTTCCTACACAACGTTCTTGTTGTAACAAAGCTACTATTGGATAATTCTCAAGCTTCTTCCACTACTTTCCTTGAGTGCTCATAGTTGTGAAGGTGATATTGCTCATTATTGTTTGCTCTTTGCATCATCTTGTTTATCAAGTAGCATACTAGTTGCTTGTGCTCTCTCTTAGCAATAATTATATTTCCTTTCTATTTCTCTATCACTTTCTACACTTTGTGGCTATCTGGCTTTCCATGGAGGTGGGAACATCGAAATGAGGGACTGACTGAGGTAGTCCTCCCCAACATTTTTCCTATTTCTATGTGTGTAGGTGTTTTTGAGTGAAGGTACTTGAAGAATCAACTCATGGGTGAAAAGGTATGTTTTCTCACCCTCCTTGTCATTTCCGCAATAGTTTATTTCTTAGTCTTCTTTTGTCATATTTTTTGTTTCTATACTTTTATATTTTTTCAAGACTTAACTAGGTAGGTAGTAGGTTTCTTTGAGTTTTTGCCTATATTTTAGATCCTTGTTTGTATGAATGCCAGCATGTCCTTGACACACCAACACGTTGTGCTGGAGTCTGAGATCTACACTATTGTCCTTAGATAGTGAGTTGTCTAGGCCGTAGGCCAAAAATTTGAAACCAACTCTTCTGACCCTGTGAGCATCCAATTTTAGAAAAAGGAAAGTGGTAAGCCATCTGCTCTTCATTTTTAGTCTTAGTACCTTGTCCTTTTCAAACTATTTAGCAAACTTGAGGTAGTTTAGGGCAGCCTATTCCTTGGGGCTGTCCCGTGACCTGGAGACCCGAGGGCGATGGGTCCCCCTTCTCTACATTTAGGTGAACTTGACGTGAAACCTTTGTTATTGATTAAGCAGGGAAAGGGCCTTGATCCCGTGGCTAAAAATCCAGAACAAAAAACAAAGAAACAAGCTAGGAAAAACAACACCATCCAACACCAAAAAATAACAGTAGACAAAACAAACCAAAGCCCAAAATGGCTCGCAGGCCAAGTACCCAAAATTGCAACCACATAACCATTAACAACATAATAAAAAACAAAATCCCCATATTAATCCATAAAATAGTACGTAGACCATTTATAAGATTAACCAAAGTCTAGTAGGTACGTAACCATAACATAGCTATCATGAAATAGTAGTATGAGATAAAAAAACTAAGAACCAATAGTTTCAAAGTAGTCATATAACTTAAGCAAACAGATAACAAAAAAGAGAAACAATGCTATTACTTAGCATTGGTAATCAAATCCCATTTTTTGTTGATTTGGGACACAAACTCCCTCTAATCATGGCCATCTTCATCTTCCTGGTCCTTCTTGTCTTTACTTTTCCCAATCTTCTTAAGCATCTTCCTAATCTTTGTTTGTCCTAAGATCGCACCCACCATGGCACAACGTATGAGTCCATTGATGACCTTCATCAGGGTGATGATTTCCTTCTCCATGTCATCCATCTGTACCTAGATAAAAGTTATCCTGCTTTTCAAACAATCAATGTTAGTATCCTCAGGAGAATTAGAGGCATTGGCTTTGTTCTTAGTTTTAGTGGCCTCCTTCATAGAAACCCTAGGTTCCTCTTCCCTCCCATTGTCATCCTCCTCCTTATCATCTTTTACCTCCTCCGAATCTTCTTCTCCCATTTCATAAGCACTCTCTTCAAATTCCAAGTCTTCACTTTCCTAATCAACTTGTGGTTCAAATTCTTCCACCACCATTTGTTCCACCTCATCTTGGTCAATAGCCTTCTATTTTCCCTTTTTGTCCAATGAGGCAACCTTAGCTAAATGCATCAATCTTCGGCCACCACTAGTCAATCTCGACTGCCCTTCCTCTAATTCATCCCATTGATTCCCCTCTTGGACTTCATTAATGGTTATAACAACACTCTATTTTTTATGGTCTTTTTTCATATTCTTAGCCTTGGGTGATTCAAGGAGCAATGACGAGTGTTTTCGCTTCTTTGAGGTTGCCTTAATCAGATCAAACTCAAAATATTTTTTCATAGAAGCCAACTTAGCAATAGGGGTAGAGGGTTTGGAACTATGAGCAGCCAAGGGGGCGACATTCACAGACGAATTCTCCCTAGGAGCAATAATCTGAGGCAGAGGCCTAGGGTTAGGCTCCAAATTAGGATGAGCAACAACCAAGGGTTCATCTTCCACATCGACATTTTGATTAGGGATTTCTTGCCTAGTTGCCAATGGGTTGCCATGAGGGTTGTTAACTAGGGCATACTTGTAGAGGGATAGCATAATACCTTGGTGCAATGGGGAAGTTGCCCCATTCTCGATATTTTGTTGCAAGGAAGATAACAGATAGAAGGGCAGGTTAATGCAGTCATTATGGAAGATATGGTTAAGAAGGGGAAAATGATAAGCATGGGTTGTCATGCATCTTCCCTCTAAAGTGAAATATCTCATTACAAACATACTTGTAAGAGAGGGGGACCACCGCATGCAAGACCCTAGCTCACGGAGGGTCAAGACGCTAGAGGCTTCCCTAACTTACCTCAGCTAAGTGTATTTTTTAGGGTATGTAAGGTGAGGGTAGTGAGGACCGTAGGGCTTCTCAACTACTCAACATGCCCAAAATGCAGAAAGACACTAGGTGAGTTGGTTTCTAGGCTTAACACTTCATCTCAAAAATCTCTTTGTCTAAGGATAGAATAGCGGACTTTGGATGATCGTGTGACGTGCTGGCGTCTTGAAGGTATGTTGTAGTCCGTACAACTAGACAATGATAAAGATAAGGTCAAGCCACCAAAAACTAGCTAATAGCCCAACAAGCTAACAATGAACTCGTTCGCCAACTAATCCTCCAAGAGCTCACACACCTACACATAACAAGAGAGAGAATGTTGGGGGGTGGTTGTATAGGGGTCTACCTCAGTCAGAACCCCATTTAGGTGGTCCCACCTCCATGGAAGGCCAATGGAAAAGAGATAAAGAAGTGACAAAAACACAAGCACTACAAACAATACTATGCTACTCAACCAAATGATAGAGGAGAGGAGAGGGAAGCTTACCACCTCCACCAAGAGAACTCAAGGATGCTTGGGGGAGAAATGAGAGGAACTCAAGCCTCTGCTGCAATGGCATGGTCCCAAACTTGCTCTACCGACATGATGGAGTGTGATATTGTTGTTATGGACTGATTGGAAGTGAGTACAAATGAGCTTGTGAATGAGAGTATGAGAGATTGATGTGGTGTAGAGTTCTTCCAATATTTCATCCAACCTCCAAATGCAAGTTCAAATACTAATTATGAAGGAGTGAGAAAGGAAATGGCCATATTCAGGTCGGGTGGCTGAAGGAGGTGTTACAACTTTGCTGCCAATGGGAAGAGTAATGCCTCTATTGGCTCAGCCGCAAGAATCTTCCAGGGACGTAAGTGCACCGCACAGACGTCTACGCGCCGCATGGGCGTCCTTGACAGAAATGCCTCCACCGACACACAAAATAGGTGCCAAGTGGACTACCATCAGTGGGCTTAAGTGAATTTAAGCCTCTGACTTAAGTTTTCTAAAGTGTAAAGAGGCAAAAAGGGGAATTGCACCTAAGGTGCAAATTCGCTCTTATACATTTTTCCCCCACTTTAGCAAGCACAAGTACTAATGAGTGCTCAGTAAAAGAAGAGTAGGGTTATAAAAGTATACCTAAATCATCGAGGAATTAGACTGTGATCTGGCGGACCTAAAGATCTAGGAAAAACAAAGGACTCCATAGCTACTCGAAACTATGAAGTTGGAACAACAAAGCGCCTTACAGGCCCGTAGACCTGCAAGGAGGAAACCCCCAAGATCTCTCGCATGGAGGAAGCCCCAAGGAAGTGGACTCCATAGAGTCGAAGAGGTGACATGCTCCACCAGATAAACATGTCGGTTATGGATATGTCCACCCGGTGAGGGAGATAGAGTGTGTGTCTAAAGCATTGATACGTCACATTTAGATAGAAAGCATTTAAAATGGTGACGGTCCAATTCAGAGATAGAACATGTCTAAAGCATCGATACGTCTACCCGCAAATATAACACATCTAAAAGTGGTGACATGTCTACTCGTAGACAAAACATGTCTAAAGCATCGATACGTCTACCCATAGATAGAATGCATCTAAAAGTGGTGACATGTCTACCTGCAGACATAATATGTTCAAAGTAGCCGGTCACGCAGATCGAAAAAACTTCAAAGGGGTCCCTTGGGAACCCTTCAAAAGGAGAGCGGTCCACTCAAGGGACGCATTGTTTGAAAAAGTAAGGTCTAGTCAGGCTGCCCCCAAGCTAGACGTGAAAGGATGAATGGAACGAGTCTAGTCAGGCTGCCCCCAAGCTAGATGTGAAAGATTCCATTCGTTACAAAGGCTTTAGAAGAAAGGGTCCTTGAGGAACCTGCCATGAAGTATAAGGGGGGTCCAATCAACATACACGCAATTCAAAAGTTACCATCTTAGAGTGATTCATCACCAAGGGATCCTTTAGAAAGATGTTCACTTCATCAAGGAATTCGAAAGGAAGGTCATGCCCCCATGTGAGGGGAAGTCAAAGAAGTTCCCACTTCGGAGGAAGGTCTTCAAGTCCTTTCTTTACAAACCCGTGATGAAGGAAACACATTATGTTAGGATTCCAAGTTGAGAATGCGCTTCCAAGGAAAAGGTGTTGTGAGGACTTTCAAGAAAAGATTTGTTGGCAGCAAATTCATTTTCTGAAAGTTGAAGTGTTAAAGAACGTTGTCACACATAGGAGGGACAACTCAAGCAAAGAAGAGAGAAAGATAAAGGGAAAGCAAAAAGTACAAACAAAGGGCACATTGGGATCTGGTTTAGCGGGGTCAGATTTGTCTGAGCTCATATAATAGTAGATAACCGCAATGCAAGGCAAAAGATCATCAATCCCCAACCAGATCAAGAAGAATGCACAAAAAACAAAGTAAAAATTAAAAATTGGGTCAACATGGAAGGGAAGCCTAAATGCCCCCAACGCTTTGCATAGTCCCCAATTTATTGAAAATCAAACACAAACATGGAAGAATGATGGTACAAATAGAAGAAGGTTTACGACACACAAACCATGACTATATCCACACACCAACAAGGGTGATGAGGGTCATCTAGGCACACATAGCATGAGTACAGGGGAACACATTACAAAACACACACACACGCACACAAGATCAAGAAAGGGGGACCTCCTCCTAACACTGATCATCCAAAAGGTCGTCTGCTTCCCAATCTAGATCCTCATAAGGGGAAGGAGGATGAGCCTACAAGGGTGGAATGTTAAGAGGAGGGGCGTTTGACCCTCCCGCAACAAGGGCCAAGGAAGAGGGCCCCTCGAGGTCCTCTCCACTGAGCTCTTGTGAAGTCAAAGTTAGTGATTTCACGAAGATCTTTCCGAACGATTTGGGAGAGGTGACAAACTCAGGGGAGGTCGGGATTGATTTTGTCACAAGGATAGAATAGGTCATCATAGGGCCACCTTGTGAAGGTGGGATCCTCCTACGTACTTTATCATGAGAAGGAATAGCCTCTACCTCTTTCTTCATGGGAGGGGATGAACTCCCCACAGATGAAGCTAGAGGTGTAGAGGAGGAGGAGGACAAAACCGCAGTGGATATGACCGAAGTGTTAACCATATCCACAGGTTTAGGGAAGGGCTAAATATTTGGAACGGTCATCAACAAAGGCAGCTCCGCCAAAGGAGTGATAAACATTTGTACCCGTTTAGGGTTAGGTGTGTTTGTGGTCACAACGGAAGCCAGTAGTGAATCAGGCAGAAGAGACACAACAAGAGGGGAGGAAGAAGACGCTGCAGAGGGCCCTGAAGTGGGGGTAGTCATTTCTTCCTCCTTCTATTACGAAGTGGCCTACTCGGCCAGGAGATCCTTTCACCGGTGCTTGCGCTCTCATGCAAGGCGGTTCCTACGGCTCTTGGAGTTAGAATCTAGAGCTTGTGAAGGGACAAGAGTTTCTTGCTCAATCATAGGAACATCCACTACAGCCATTTTGGGTGGAGGAATGGATTCCTGTGCAGGAGTAGGGGGAGCAGGCTGAGGAGCGACGGGAGGAGTCAACTCGAGAGCCTCAACAACAGGCCTCTTTCTGCTCATTGCCTTAGGGGAAGGAGCGGTAGGAGCAACAAATCAAATTCTCTATGATAACCCTTCTTCCTACCTTATAAGTAGTACCATGGTCCTAGAAATTCATTAGGAAGGTCCGCGATTCTGATCTTGGGCCTACGCCAAGGAGGAATCATCAGATTTAATAGGTAGCCACCAGGCTTGCTCATCTAGTACTCTTCCTAGGAAAGGGGAGAGGACGGTGCAGTCCATGAAAAGGTCATTTTCCCTTTACCCTTATGGGAAGAAGAGGGAGCTGCTATGGGCTTCTCCTCCTTCTTCAAGGAAGAGGGAGTGGGATTCTCCTCCTTCTCTTTACCTTCGCAAGAAGGAGAAGGGACCAGTGTAGACTTCTCTTTCTCTCTCGGAGAAGGAGTAGTCATAAGCGCGAGCTTCTTCTTCTCTTCCTAGGAAGAGGAGGTAATCAATTGCTCTGTTATAGGAAGGGTCAGCTTTGGCTCCCCTTTGCCTCTAGTTTTATACTTCACATAGTTCTTATAAAGTAGGTATGTTCTCGAAGGAAGTAGACCAACTGGAGAGGGCCAAAAGTGATCAAACGAATATCCACCACAAGATACCAAAGGTTGATATCTGGTATCATGTACTACATGCATGACATGCTTGTGGGAGAACTTTAAACATTTGTGGATAATGGAGGCGACCCCATTCATGGAAGCCAGCCAAGGAATGCCTAGCTTCACTCTGAATAGGTCTGACTTCATAATGATATCGAAGACCATGTCGATAGTCCTAGGTCCAATTAGGACAGACAAGGTGATTGAGCCATAAGGTTTGAGATTCATACCATCGTGGGAATGTAAAGAGGTGAGGGCTTGTTGTTCAAAGGTAGATCCTGTGCTGTAAATGTAATATCTGGTGAACCAAGTGCGGGTGAAACAGTGGAAGTTACTGTGACCATATTCACATAGGCCTCAGGTTGAGAAGTAGAATTAGTGGGATTGATAATCATGTTAGCACAATGCAACAGAAATGGGTCCATGTATATCTGCAATTCACTATTTTATTTTGCCACTAATTTTTTAGTGTTTTGTTTACTCCCATCGAGATGAATGCTACCGTCCTTGATGCGGTCTTGTATTTCATGACACAACTGCATACAACGTTTGGTATCATGTCCATTAACACGATGGTACTGACAGTAGGTGCTCCCATCATACCAGTTAGGGTAAGGTTCCTTAATAGGATTAGGAGCTGGCAAAGTTATGATCTTATCCCTCAACAACTTCTGTAAGATGGAGGTATAAGATTTTGATAACTTTGTGAACTTTCGATTGCGTTTGAGGTCATTATCATTAGCAGCGGCTACTACATTTGCAATGGATTTTCCTTTTCCAGAGATTGATGCAATGGATTTCCCTTCATAATGGGAGCGCAAGGAATATCCCCTAAACTGAGCAACAATTTGTTGCTATTCTCATAAAGTTGCACACAGATGTGCGAAAGAGGGATATTTCATCAAGGTGAACTTCTCTTGCCAAGGTCTTTGTAAGTTTCCTATGAATACCTTCTACATGTTAGAATTGGGCAGCTGATACGAGATTTGTGAAAGGAGCACTTGATAACTGGCTATGAAATCAGTGATCTTTTCATTATCTCCTTGCTTATATTAGACGAGATCCAAAAAGGTCATCTTCGGCCCGATGTTTGCTTGGAATTGCCTAAGGAATTAGTTAATAAACTAATCAAATGAGAAAATAGAATTATTAGGAAAGGAACAGTACCACTCGAGTGTTGTGTCCTTGATAGATCGGGGAAATAGTTTAGCCATCAAAGCATCATGATGGAAGAAATCAGAGTAGAGAGCGTTAAAGGAAGACACGTGTGTCTGTGGATCCCCTTTGCCACTGAACTTCAAACTGCACTCTCATCCCTTGAGGAAAGGGAGTGTTTAAGATAGCAACCAATAATGGGCTCTGTCAAAAGAATGGCTGAAAAATGGGTTGGTTTGAGGCCTAAGAGAAGCTCGCTAACTGACTTTGCATCTTACCCATATTCTAAAGTAGAGTATTCAAAATAGCCTAGAAGATAGAGGGCTAGAGCCTCCTCCTCCGTAACCACCTGCTAGGGTCCACTTGAACTCCCACCTGTGACTTCCATGTAACGACTACTTAGAGCCATCACCACTAGTAGGGCAACCCATGGAACCACCGCCATGACTCCTACGACACCACACCCTCCACCATCAATCCACCGCCACTCACCAAAACCTCCACCACTAGAGGTGACAAAGGGGTAAAGCTAGTGGCCCAAAAGGATCTTTATTCACCTTGATAGTTTCCAGTTGTGCAGGGATGGAAGGGATACTAATGGAAGGGATCGCATAGACCATGTAGACAGAAGTGGGAGGCATTGATACTCCTAGTTGTCTCTCGTGTTCTTCGAAGGTGACTCCTTGTGCAAAACCAGAGTTGCTCGAAGGAGCACACGCTTTGGCGATACCAAAGAGACTACTCAGAAGCTCTACACCTATTTGATCTTTGTTCATCATGTGTTTTAATTCACTAACAACCTGAGCAGCTCTAGCCATCTTTAGATTTCTTTCCAAATGATTTTCAAGGTCGCCCAACCATCTTGTAAGGGAAGACACATATTCAACAGGGATTTGAATGGCCTCATGCTCATCCACCGATGATGGCGTGGGAGATGCCAGAGGAGTGGGAATGTGATCGGTCTTGTCAGCGAACCCCATCTCATTTCTCGATAATTGTTCCTGCATGACCAAGCTAATGGCGGGACCAGAGAAGAGACTTGTAGAGAGACCAAGTGAGACCTTCATTCTATCCATCGGGAGGTGTCGTATACTTCTCCTCACAATATGCCCAAAATTTGTGGACTAGGTTGTGATGCTCATAAACCTTCACAACACACGAGGTCACAACAACCACTGAATATCTAAAGGGAGTTTTAACACCAACGGATGAATGTATCGCTGGTTCACATCAGTTCACCAAAATGTAAGAGAGGGGGACCACCACATGCAAGACCCCAGGTCACAGAGGGTCAAGATGTGAGAGGCTTCCCTAACTTACCTCAACTAAATGTATTGTTTAGGGTATGTAAGGTGAGGGTAGCGAGGACCATAGGGCCTCTCAACTACTCAACATGCCTGAAATATAGAAAGAGGCTAGGCGAGCTAATTTCTAGGCTTAACACTTCATCTTGGAAAGCTCTCTGTTCGAGGACAAAAGCACAGAATTTGGACAAAAACACGGTGCGCTGGCGTCTTGAAAGTGTGTTGTAGTCCGTACGGCTAGACAATGATAAAGATAAGGTCAAGCCACCAAAAACTAGCTAATGGCCCAACAAGGTAACAATGAACTCGTTCACCAGCTAATCCTCCAAGAGCTCACACCTCTACACACAACAAGAGAGAGAATGTTGGGGGGTGGCTGTATAGGGGTCTACCTTAGTTAGACTCCCATTTAGGTGTTCCCACCTCCATGGACAACCAATGGAAAAGAGATAAAGAAGTGATAAAAACACAAACACTACAAACAATACTATGCTACTCAACCAAATGATAGAGGAGAGGAGAGGGAAGCTTACCACCTCCACCAAGAGCACTCAAGGCTGCTTGGGGGAGAAATGAGAGGAACTCAAGCCTCTGTTGCAATGGTGTGGTCCCAAACTTACTCTACCGACGTGATGGAGTGTGATATTGTTGTTATGGAATGCTTGGAAGTGAGTGCAAATGAGCTTGTGAATGAGAGTATGAGAGTTTGATGTGGTGTAGAGTTCTTCCAATATTTCATCCAACCTCCAAATGCAAGTTCAAAGAATGATTATGGAGTGAGAAAGGAAATGACCATATTTGGGTCGGGTGGCCGAAGGAGGTGTTACAACTTCATTGCCAATGGGAAGAGTAACGCCTCTGCTGGCTCAGCCACAAGAATCTACCAGGGATATAAGCATGCCGCACGGGCATCCCTAATAGAAAACACCTCCATCGACACACAAAACAGGCGCCAAGTGGACTGCCATCAGCGGGATTAAGTGAATTTAAGCCTCCGACTTAGGTTTTCTAAAGTGTAAAGAGGCAAAAAGGGGAATTGCACCTAGGGCGCAAATTTGCTCTTATACAATACTTACTAGGAAAAAAGGTTGAGGAAGTTCAAGTCGAGCGTACCAGTTCTGGAACTGCGTTAGCTTTTCTCCATCATGAAGAAAATTCTCCACAAACATCCGAGAAGGTTGAATCCACTTTTCTTAACAAACTTTTTGTTGTACCCTCGGCACACACGCCCCGTTTACAACGAGGACCCTCTCTTTCCTTCGCCTTGCTTGCTCATTTTTTCATCACCTCATTTTACATGCCCCCATTTTAGTGTCCTATATGGTCAATGTACCTTTAAGTCCTTATCTCAAGTTGACCATGTTTCATCCCTTTTTATTTTCTATCTTAGGTCCTTGTGGAGATCCCTTGATGGTTTGCTTCTGCTAGCGTCCTTGGCACCTTCCGGACCCACCCCATCGGGTTTCATTGGTCGGGTTTCCCTAATGCTTCGTTCATCGTTTCTCCGTGTCTTCAGCGACCAAGTTTAAATGAGCATCTTTGAGACCTCTCGGGCCCGGCCTGTTGGGATGTTCTTGCAGGACTTTCATTGCTCTTTTTCCATTTCTAACGGCCATCCTTCAATGAGTTCCCGTTGCTTGGAGTCCGACATCCTCGACGCTGCCCTTGTTTCTTGGCTAAGTTTCAAACGACCATTTGATAATGGCTTTTTAGCCACCAGACTTCGGCCCTCCTGCAACTAATCTTGAATTTCAAATTCACCAACTTGTGAGCCCGCTATACATGATTTAATTGGGTGCATTAAATTCACTTAAGGGTATAAATAAGCCAATTCGACCTGTCATTTTCACATGTCAGGTTAGCCAGAGAAGTTTAGAGTGATTCTAGAGCCTTCATTGCGCGCCACCTTCGAGCCCGTAGTCTTCCTTCGTTGATCCCTCATGTTCGTTGGAAATTTCACCATCTTCATTCACCGAACTTTGGTGGTAAGTTTTCCGCTTGTGTCTCATGTTGTGTTTTTCTTTGATTTCAGGGTGAAATGATGATTAAAAGGAATGAAAATGTATGCATTTGATAGAGAAGAATGAGGCTTTAAAAACCCATGTGGTAAAATTTCAAGAAACCTATGCAAATCACCCTAGAAATGAATTAGAAACTTCCCTGCCCTAGCATCGTTCTTCACATAGAACCTTAAATCTCTCCGAGCCTGGGAATCCCCTTCGTTGTCGATAAAACATGAAAATTGAAGACAAACTTAAAATGGCGAAATACCCTCTCGGGTCCACCATCCCAGAGTGCCTTTGTCTTTCTGTCATTTGGATTTGGCAAAAATTGAACTCCTTGACTCAACCCATGATCTCTGGGCCCACTTCCGCGAGATTCCATCCCCAGGTTGCCACCTGCCATTCACCACTTCCAAACAACATCTTGGTTTTTTCTGCCCGATCCCGGGGAACCGCCCTTCAGTCCGCCGCCTGACTTAGAAAATGAAACTCCCACATCCTTAGCGCTTTCTCTCGGGTCCCCGGGTTCATGATTTTGTTAAATATTTTTCCGCAATGCATCACGATGGTTGCTTTCTCTCATTCTCCGTGTCTCAAACATCCCAATGCCGCGTGAATAAAATGATGAAAGCCTAAGTGTCCCAACACTTGCTGAATTCGCTTCACTGGACTTTCACCGTCGGGACTTTGTCCCATCTCAGTCGTTGCAAAAATAAAATCAAGCCCATCCTTCCAACCTCCAGGGCCCAGTACCTCAGTTGCTGATAGAACCCATAACGAAGAAAATTTGGAAATGAAGTTTATATCCAGGTCCAATCCATTGAGTTTCTCCCATCGGGATTTCGCTCATAGCTCTCCAGTTTCAGATGACAATCCTCGAGTGGCTTCTCATCCCCTCTGACCCGAACACTTAAATGATTAGGGAATTGTGCCAACTTTCCATCAATATCGTGGGTCCCGGATATCGGAACTCCTCCCCCGGAATGCCATTTCATCAAAGTTGTTCCAAATGGAAAACCCCAGGTGGCTTTCCCTCCTCATGACTCTGAATGCCCCAGTGATGACCTAAATTCCTTCCAATTTGGAAACAAACTTTCACCCACATGTTCAAATTGGACCCTCTTCCCCATGGACCTTTCAAATCATCTAAATTTGGAGGCGAAAGAAACCATATAGATTGCCTTGCCCCGTTTTCCCTTCAAAACAACATTTTGGCTAGGGAAGTATGACCCCTAGGACGGGGACTATCCAAACTCCCTTCAGTAAACTGCTAATGATCGTCTAGGATAAATGTTAGATTTCTTGATTGTCATACTATTCAATCTAATAATGTTTCATGCTTGATTGTGATCATCTTTCCTTTGTCTGTAGAATATATGGAATCAGGTGCGTGATCCCTAAATGGCCATAGAGAAAGACAAAGGAAAGAAAATAATGCAGCAGAGCTCCCCAAGTAAAAAAGAAGAAGGATCTGGAGAAGTGCCAGCCTGCAGTCCACCATATCTCCAAGGTCGTAATGGAAAGAGGTTACAGACACCAACATTGGGCATATTGACATAGACGAGTTCAAATAGAGGATCAGAGTCAATCAGACAACAGATAATGCAAGGTTAATCAGAAGCATCAAAATTGCTAAGGCTCCAGGCTTCCCTCCATCTCTTGTCGCCCCTGAGCTAGTAATGGCTTGCAAGGAAACATATCAACCAAAGAATCAGACAATAGTGGACAGGGATGGAAACATTCTAGCTGACATGTCCCCCAGGGAAATAACAAAGAAATTTCATATCCCCACCTTCAGGGAAATGGAAGTACCAAGCATTGCAGATTGCAAGGCAATGTGGGACGAAGATCCCTTACAATGTAAGAAGCTCATAAATCAATATTGGGTAAAAGAGAAGCGGGGCAACGTTGCTAAGGTTCCCTAGGAGCCCTTTCACAACGATTTATATGAAGATTATCACAACCTAGTAACCCTCCCGAGCAGAGTAATGGGCCTTCCCACTGCTGCATACTTCCAGGAATGGATGGTCTACTTCATTGAAAAGATTCTTCGCGAAAAAGAGGATGATACCACAGAGACCACATTCTATTGGGGCGAGATCATTAGTGACTACTTTCATGAGCAATTCATGAATGTCAACAAGACCTCCAAGTTTTACATGACATCCTACCTGGTCTATTCACTAGCCAAACAGAGGCAGTACAGTGGCTTGTTCAGGGCCGCTAATGAAGAACAAGGTAGAGAATTAAAAGTCTACGATAGGTACCCCCAGTTGCAGTTTAGAAATTTCAAAAAGGATTACTGCAGGGTCAATGACACTTTCATAGGTCATATTATCAGGTTACTTGGGGGTGATTTTGAGAGGAGAGTCTCCCATAGTGCTCGATCCTTCCTTAAGAAATATGCTTTCTTGTTCATTCAATACCCAAAATTCACATACATCCACGCCCAGGGCTTCTCAGAAAGACCGAACAAGTTGCCCCGGTATCCTAACGACTGGATAATATTGTTGGAGCTCTCTCGACAATTGTGACATGTACACACCCTGCTAAGCAGCAAACATTTGGCCGAGATTTCTTATCCCCTTTCTTTCGGCTAAGGAATGTATGAACTACATACCTCTCAATGTGCAGGGAATTCATAGGAGTTGGCCAAGTACCACTTCAGGCTTCACACCGCCCGACCATGCATGGATCCTTATGGACATATAAGGAAGGTGCTTGGACCTGAGTATGCATATTTACATAGTGTTGAGGATTTTTGGGAAAAATACCAAGATGACAAAGAGGTGCAGATGAGGAATTACATGCGGATGATCACCTACTTTATGAATAGGGCGAACCTATTTCCCATGCACAATCAAGTAGAAGAGGATGAGAGCACGATCATGGATCCTCGATATACCACAGTTGCCAATTTTCCACTACCAGTGATAGATTGGGATGAGCAGGAGGTCAAAGACCTTGACATCATAACCGAGCCCATCGAGGCTTGTACAAGAGAATGGGTTAATGGGAAAGTTGCCTGATTAAAACAACTAGGGGTCATCTTGACCTATGAGGGGCTTGAAAGTGAGCCTAGTGTAACATATGAGGGAGTGGCTACAGACTCAACAGGAGAAATCTCAAAATCCCCTCCACTCACAAGGTCAAGGAAAAGAAAAGAGGCTGAAGAGCAG
>VDFB02104781.1:85262-159459 GCA_007258455.2 Sequoia sempervirens | reverse complement strand
AGTACACCTAAAAAAGTAATGAGACTTTGGTAAATAATATATCTAGATAAAGAGAATACAAATCTAAAATAGAACTTGTAATAATTCATCTACTCATCAATAATATTTTCATACTATTAACAATTTAAAAAGAATTGGAAGACAACTATAATCTATAACATAGCATCCTTAAATGGTTCAAATTTTAAATGAAGCGATGAAAGAAAGAATAAGAATACAAAGATTAAAGTATAAAATCATTTGAAAATAATTGGGGATAAAAATATTTAATCTAATAGTTGTTAACATAAATGAACTTCAATTATATAGCCAAGAACATAAAAAAATTATAGATTGGAAAGCAAAATAAATATCTCATATTACTTCAATCAAATCTAATAAAGTTTGACTTCATTGCATACTTGTTATAAATATCTCACATGAACCAATGAAACTCAATGTGTCTCCAAATTACATAAGAAGAGCTCGAACCTAAATGTGAAGAAGAAAAAGAAATTCAAAATCCATCTTTTTGTAATGAGTTTGTTAAAAATTTAAAACATTCAAGAACCCCAAAATAGTTTGAAATTGATGAGCATAATAGAAATTCTTGAAGGAAAGAGGTCATCACAAACCATTCGGTTGTGGGCTTCAAAAATTTTCAATGAATGGTTTTCCAATAAGATGTATTAACTAAACTATTCCAAATTTTTATACAATTACTAAAGATGTACAAAATGAGACCTTTACTAAATAAATTTCAAAGATTCATGTAAACAAAAAGTGTGATCGAAATAATATTGTTGTTAAAGTTTTTTTTAATGCATTAAATTCTATTGTAAATAATAGTAAGGAAAAAGATAAAAGAGTTGCTCATAGACTAATAACATCATTAGTAACAAATTAAATAATTAAAAAGGCTCAATTATTAAGGTAAACTTGTCTTGAATTAAGCCTAAATCGTAAAACATTATCAAAAGTACTATCAATAAGATCATGATTAGAAAGTCCTATTGAAAATCATACTTGGGCTTTTAGCAGTAGGCTTCCATGAGTCGATAAGAAGCTAATTAATAGCACATAGGATGAAATTCAACAATTTTGACACTCTAACTCTAGATTTACATATGAGGTTGGAAACAACATTTTTTATACTCTACCTAGGCCATGATTTTGTTATGAGTACGAAGAGTTTATGATAGAAATACATCCATTATTGTTGAGTTAAAAGTAGGTTAAATATTATTTTTCTTAAAAAATCACTTTTATATAAATGTAGGTGTTTTGGAGAACAAAGCTATAGTATGAATAAGTGATTGACATCGATGGCTATAAATTTCAAGGTGGGGACATTCAATATAATTCATAAGGTGTTATAATATTAAATGCTTTCATTGTTTAGTTAGTTTTAATCAATGTTGTATGATTTATTAAACATTTTTTTAATATTTAAATGTAGGTGTTTTGGGGAGTAGCAGTGATAGATCTAGCTCATTGAGAAAGGATATAGGTAGAGAGGAGGAGTGACCTTGACAAGGATTGAGACATGGATCACCTTAGGGTGGTAGATATGAGTGGAACATATCCATAGAGAAGGATAGGCGAAGAGGATAGATATAGAAAAATGTGATCAACATAGATTAAATAACAAATAAAGCATAAATCAAATACTTTAATAGTATAAAATATAAAATGTAACCGAGCATTTGTGGGTTTGCATCCCACCAAGCATGTCAATTTGTAAGCATTGAATTTAAATAAATGAGACATTGAGGAAAATAAATGTAGACTTCAAATTGAATTAAAAAATCACCTCTAATAGAGTGAAAAGATGAATTACACAAAAAATGAACTAAAATTATAATGAAATACATATTGACAAATGGATATATCTTGCAAATGATAAAACATTTATTGCCCAACTAGATAAAATATACTTGCTCAAAATTGAGACGATAAAATGATGGATTTGATCTCAATTTATAGATTTTTTATATGATGGATAAATTGCTAGGATTTGATCATGTATCATGAGTTTAACCCAATTAAAATGTGGCTACTATTATTACCTAATTAACTAATTTATTTATTTAATGAAATTTCTTAATTATTTTGATCAATGAATTGATTGAATTATTTTCAATTTTTATCTAATTTGATTAAATATGTTAAATAATTTGATTGATATATAAACTAATTTATCATAATTTTCATGGAATTATCTAGGAATAATAGATTAAATACTTGGATTTCTTTTAATTTATTTCAATATTTGTGAGAGAATGATTCATTTAAATATTTGGTTAATTTATTCTACTCAAGTAACAATGGAGGCCGATTTGATCAATAGGAGAGCATTCATCCCATCCCAAAAAGGAAGTACATTTAGAGTTTGGGACTTTTTTTTCAAAATGCTGAAGAAAATTTTCAAGATTGATTGCTGGCGTGTGGAGTTAGTAATTTGGGTGATCGTAGGTGACCAAATTCTATATGAAACTCTCTAGTTAATGTCTCTCTCTTAGGTAGTGTCTTTATTTTTGTTTAATGCTATGGATCTTCTTCAAAATTATGGTTTAGTTGCTTAGTTTGTAGTGGATTATGTTTTATAAGTTCTTTTTGGACCATTCCCTAAACAATGCCATTCAGGATGATGACTTACATAATGAAAAATATTTTGTTGGGTGTTTGCTTAGACACAAAGTTTTAAAGGAAAACTCTAGTTTCCTTTGTGTTTGAATTTCTTTGAAATGAACCTTGCAAGAATGGGATGAATCTTTAGTGGAAAATACAATCAATGGACATAAAATAGAATTGGGTGCTCTATTGTATGGAGAAACAATGGAGGCACATAAGGAAATGTTGTTTCTCCTCACTCATGTCCCTCACCCTCTGCTAGTTTTTGCTATATATATGTAATATATGGGCACTCAAAAAATATGTAATATATGTCTTCTTTTTAGGTTTTTTTTTCATTTATGGTAGGTTTTCTTAATCAATTTTGTCTATATATGATTGCTACAATCCTATTTGATGGGTCTCTTGGTTTTGTCCCTACACCTTCATGATTTGTGGGTTGACATGCCCTTCTCTATTTTGTACTTTACTATGGAAATTTTTACAATAAATATTTTAATTAGTTTAGGCCTTGATCGTTTTAGGTCTGAAAAGAAAAATTGATTTGATTTTGATAAAGTGTAGGAATTAAGGTATCATGAATTTTGTTAATAAGTGGATGTTAGGTGTTCGGGTGGGGACCATGGTATGGATATGAATGTATGTGAGATTTAGTGTCTACAAAATCCAAAGGTAAATCAAAATATTATAAACATCAAACTTTTTTTGGAAGGATAATATAAAACCAAATCTAAACACAATATAAACATTGTAATCACAACCATACGTACTATATATATGAGATTGCATACAACCATGTGTAAAATTTACAACCATGTAAAATTTATTCATATGTTGTTTATTAAGAAAAAATGTCATAAATTATATTTCTAGAAATAAAAAGGACTACAAATATGGAGGGAAAAAATTAAATAATCTCAACATAGCAAGGATTTTACAAAGTGATAGATAATTTTCTCAAAAGAAAAAGGACATGTGTTGTGCACAAGACAACAAACCACTTTTTCATGTTTTTTGATGTCTAAATATTTACTTTCCATACATGTTTGTGAATACCACATAAATTGAGATGCACGATTATTTTAAAATCTTCACATGCATCTTAAAGTGGAAAAAAATGTAATGATAAAATTTGCATATCCATATTATTCCTATTGTATTTTTTGCCTCATTTTGAATATATATATATATATATATATATATATATATATATGGTGCAATATTGTGCAAAGTGGTAATAATTCCCCTAGAGTTTATGACCTATTATATAGACATAAATCAAACATTTGAACTCCATTTTTTCCTTACACACATCTTATCAAAGCATTTTTTTGACACATATGATCCACATATCCACACATCCACTTTTCCTAATGAATCTTATGTGTATGTCTAATGGTGGCATGTGGAAGGATAAATATGGCTATTGAAAACTTTACCATTATCTTGACAACTAATTATGGCTATATGATTATCTTATTGTAATGAACCTAAGTTCATTCGATAGATATTAGTGAAGTTGAATTAGGAAGCATGGATTGTGCTTTATTATACACATTTTATGTTTAAAAATATGGGTCTAATTTTTGCGATATTGAAAGTCAGTTAAATTTCTTCAATAGTATATCCAAGGTATAGGGATATATTAGTGGTAAGAGTAGTGTAGGATAAAAAGGAGAATGTATAAAGAGGGGAAGGTCTAGAAAGGTAATGACATGGTAATGGAAGGAGAAGTTACACTATAAGGTTAGATTTTCATAGGATAAGGAGGAATGGTATGAAGAACATATCTGTATAGGATAGTGCTAGTAGTAACAATGGTGTGAACATATATAAAAGGATGGGAGATAAGAAAAATACTAGTGGAGAGAAAGGCGGTAGGACATGGGTGGTGGATCCCATGGAAGTGGTAACTATAGTATGATAGGAGGAATCATTATAAGAGGATGAAGGGTAGATGGATGCATAGAGGGTACAACATTATTAAAATCATTAGAGTGGTAATATTATGAATAGTATTAATTCCCTAAGGATAGCCACCTAATACATTATATAAATTACTAGCCAACGAGTGAGGATATTTAGGGTGGAGAGGTGCATCAATACGTAATTATCAATTTAGGAAAATATCTTGTTTACCAACATATGTATCTAAATCATAGTCTCAAGTGATCATTATTTTTCATCTTCTTTAATGTGGCTCTTTATATGGTTGTCATTAGCTATTATATGAAAAAATGATTCAATCGTCATTTTATTTGCTAGTCATATTAGAGTTAAGATGAAAACTCCATAAAACAAGATTTTAAAGGATATTAATTTAACTAGATAAAAGATCAAGGAAAACACTCTCAAACATGCAATATACCCCAATTGCTTAGACAATGCATATTTCCTAATAATGTGTGCAACTAAAAACTAATAACATGTAATGAATGGATGTAGGTGATAATAATTAAATAATCCTAATTGAACTAGGGTTGTCCTTTTTATATATTTAAAAAGTTGTAAGAGCATTGTATGAAATTGTAAGATGGGAATTACTTATGAAATGTTATATGACACATAAGAGAATAAAAAATGGGGGTTACACTAGAATATTGATTAGAATTATGAAAATCATCAAGATCATCTTAAATAATGGGTTTGAATATGTCAAAAATGGAGTGTCAGTTATGAGGAGGAGGATTTGAATTTTTTTGACAAGATGTAAAGCATTTGCTAAATACATCCTATAAACCAAGTCAAGGAATATGATGTTGAAATTTGTGCCAAATTTGGTGCCATTTTTAGGTCATTATTTTGGCTCATGGCTTTGGTTAAACCACACTTTCTTTATGGTTTAATTTTTTTCTATTTATGGGTGCTTGAGATGGAGAAAGCATAATGATTTTGTAGGTATCATCATGCTACTAGAAATTACTCCATATTCACATGTTTAAATGATACTACTATAAGGGTATGCACATGAATATTTTATTGTAAATGATATTATTATCAAATAATATAATTGGTTCATGTTTTTGGTTGTGAGATTTTTCTTCCAAGAGGATTTTCCCATGTACATAATTATGTTATAAATTTATAATTTATACATTTTTCTTGTAACTAAAATTAAATCTATTTATCCATAGCTTTGATTGTTGAAATGGGAAGGCATATTTCATTTACACAAGACAAAAATGTATGCAAAATGGGGAAGCAAAATACTGTATGTTGAAAACGCTTTAAAAACTTTCAAACAAATGCAATTTGAATTCAGCAAATTTGAAAAAAATTGCATTTAGGGTTTCAAAATTAAACAAATAGATGCATTTTGAACTCTAAAAAAATTGAATTTTAAATATCTAGTGCTCGATAGTGCTCGATATGCAAACTGGAATGATGAACTTTGGAGAGACGAACTTAAATTTGCTTTCACCGGAAAGAAAAACCTCTGTTTGGTCGCCATCACGTTCTCGGTTCGCCGCACCCACCAGGGAAAGTGACTGGTAATGTTAGAAAGTAAAAGTGATAGTTGAAAATGAAAGAATTTTTGGTTTTTGTCATATTTAAGGGGTTCGGTCGAACCCATGTTTGACCGAACCTATTTAAATATGATTTTTTAATTTAGGTTTTAATGGTTCGGTCGAACCATGGGTTCGACTGAACATATGTGTTCTGACGAACCCCTTGTGAGGTTCGGTCAAACCATTGGGTTCGACCGAACCCATTGAATATGGTGAAAAAAAAGAAGCAAAATTTCCTTCCTCTTATAAATTGTAAACCACTATTCTAAAGCCACCCAAGAGCGATTGTTTCATCGGTGTAAAGTGTGATCGGTGTGCTCCTATGTGTGTGAAGTGTGAAAAATAGCCAGAGAGTGTGCAAGTGTGTGAAAATTGATCTATTCATTCGATTGCAGAGCAGAGTGTGAAAAAGATTGAGCGAAGTGTGATGAAGATTGAGCGAAGTGTGAAGAAGTTTGAGTGAAGAGTGAAGAAGGTTTTTTGTGCTTAACTGGAACTGTAATTAGGCTTGTGAAGAAGATATTTTCTCAGTTCATACCCTACAAATTTAATCCTATTTTGTATTGTTGGGCAGTGAGCCCCTTTTGTATTTGAGCAGTGAGCTCTAGGCAGTGTGCCTGAATGCATGTGCATTCCCCTTAACATTTTCATTATACTTTTAACAGGGTATAATATTGTGGACTAACATCCACCGTGGTTTTTCCCCTAACAGGGTTCCACATAAAAAATCTTGGTGTTCTTTGTCTCTTTGATGTGTTGATTTTTTTCAGTTTATTGTTCTTTCATCAAATTTGAGATTAAGATAAGTAAAGTTTGAAAAGTTTATTATTTTGTGACAACTGATTCACCCCCCCTCTCAGTTGTCTGTCCTTGTTTTTCCAATAGTATACTCTCCTCTTGACTATTTGAACAGTCATTCAATGTAAAAGAAAGGAAATTTAAATCCTTATGAATAAGTGAAAAGTTATTTCTATTTCAAAACTTAAGAGAAAAATAGGATTTCTTGTGTATGAATATTTTCTCTTTTGAAAGCTTTTCAATATATTAAGTGAACCATGATAGGATCTAATATAGATGAACCTTCAGGTATAATTTTTTCTTGAAAATATGGTGAGAACAAGGGATAATCGTGGAGAAAGTCAGAAAGTTGGACAAGGTCTAGATAATAATAAAACCAAGTTGGATCGTATCTTGGCTATCTTGGATGAAACTAGGGTAAGGATAGAAAATCTTGAACAAGAAGTGAAAAAGAAATAAAAATAAGATTAGGAAGTTCCATTAGGTGAAGAGGTATAAATACCTAATGAGGATGAAGGAGAGAATTCTTATGAACTTAATCAATCAAATCAACATAGGGAAGAAAAATCTCTGTCCAAATCTGAAAGTAGTAAAAGACAACGTGTGGCAACACAGTTTTCTAGGGATATGAGAAAAATTACCTCTCCAAAATTTAAGGGAAGTACCAATGGAGATGAGGCTGAGGCTTGGTTGATTCAAATGGAAAAATATTTTGAGATCATAAACTATTCTGAGGTTACCAAGTTGTTTGGGGTGCATTTCAGTTAGCGGGAGAAGCTTCTAACTGGTGAACGAACAAAAAGATGGAACTTGGTCTTAGTTATCTAACCTTAACTTGGAATGATTTTGCTAAAATATTTTAGAAAAGATGGCTACCCCAACTCTTTTATGACCAAAAATTGAAGCAAGGTGATATTTCGGTGAAAGATTACTAGGAAAAGTTCACTCATCTTCTGAAGTACGTACCAATGTATTAGAAGGATGAACGTTTCCATATTATAAAGTTCATCATGGGGCTGAATAGCTCAATTGGTGGTGAAGTGGATGTACATGGTCCAAAAACTATGGATCTAGTATATGAAAAGGCAGTCAAGCAAGAGTAGAAGCTCAAAGCCATTTCAATCCATCGGGAGAATAGAAACCAAAAGAAGTTTGGTGGGTCTCAAGTAAATTAGGTGCCAAAGAAGTTTGTTGGAGCACAAGAATCTCAAAGGAAAGGAAATAAGGGATCTTGTAACAACTGGAACGAACCAAGAAGAGATCATCGAGGAAACAATAACAACAACAATAATTTCAACAATACTGGAGGGAATGTCAATAAATTTGACAAGTCTACAAAAAGGAAGGGACCTGTAGAAGGATGTTATACTTGTGGAGGGGACCATTATGCTACTCAATGTCCCAACAAGCCTTCAAAATCTCAAGAAAATGGAAATTCTCTTCCTTCACAACAAACTACATTCCAACAGAAGATCCATGTACCCTTGGACGATTGACAAGCTGAATATCAGGTCATGCCAATGGAAACTCTAGGTATTTTGTTTGGTATACCTATATCTATACTTATTGATACTGGAGCAACAAAAAAAATTGTTTCACCTAGAGTAGTTAATCAAATATCTAGAAAAGCTAGAATTATGGAAAATTCTTGGGTTGTTGAGTATGCAAACTAGTCAAGAGCAACATTGAAGCAATGCTTGTTTGAAGCCAGTGTAGAACTTCCTAGTTTCTCAACTTAAGTAAACTTGTACATAGCACCCATAGGATCTTATGATGTCATTCTAGGAATGAATTGGCTATGGAAACATAGAGCCAAAGTGGATTGTCATTCCAAGGTAGTAGAGTGTTTTGATGATCTAGGAAATTGGGTGACGTTGCAAGGAACACCAAGAGAGATTAAGTTGCGACAGATTTCTGCCATGTAAATGCTTAGGGAAAAAAAGAAAGGTTACCAACTATTTGTAGTAAAACTAGAAGAACTCAAGGAAGTCACTCCTCAAGATAATATCATGGATTGTGAACCCCAAGATTCTCTAGAGATTGAAGAAGGAGAAATGGTGGAATATGGAGAAGTATTCAATTTTACAAACAATTGTGGACATATTTCCAAATGAGCTACTTGGATGACCTCCCAAGAGGGTATTCAATTTCTCTATTGACATTGTACTAGGATCTGAACCTATTTCCAAGGTGCCCTATAGAATGACTACTATGGAATTAATGGAACTCAAGGCATAGTTGGAGGAATTATTATCTAAGGGATTGATAAGACCTAGTGTTTCACCTTGGGGAGCACTAGTGATCTTCATGAAGAAGGATGGAACATTGCACTTGATTATTGATCGTTAGGTTCTTAACAAGGAAACAATAAAGAATAAATATCCATTACCATGTATCGATGATCTTTTCAATCAGATGCGAAGAGTAGTTGTGTTTTCAAAGATTGATTTGTGATCAGGTTACCATAAATTGAGAATAGGGGATGAAGACATATTCAAAACTGCCTTTAGAATGAGATACAAGCATTATGAGTTTACAGTCTTACCTTTTGGACTTATTTATGAACCTAATGAACAATGTTTTTAGGGATTGTTTGGATAGGTTTGTTTTAGTATTCTTGGATGATATATTAATTTATTCCAAGGATGAAGAGGAGCATTGCAAACATTTAGAGATAGTTCTCCAGCGGTTAAGAGAACATAAATTGTATGGAAAACTCTCTAAGTGTACTTTCTTTCAGAAGAAGGTGCAGTATTTGGGTCACATAATTTTGGCAGAGGGAATTTCAGTGGATCTAGTTAAAATATATTAAAATCAGTGTTAGAATGGCCAATACCTAAGAATGTACCAGAGGTTAGAAGTTTCATGGGTTTGGTTGGCTACTATCGAAAGTTTGTTGCAAAATTTTTCAAGATAGCTTTACCTATTACTTCATTGCAAAGGAAAGGAAAGAAGTTTGAGTAGACAGAAAAATGTCAAGCAAAATTTGATTTACTCAAGGAGAAGTTGACAGTGACTCCGATATTGAAGGTACCAGATTTGGAGGGTGACTTCATTGTCATCACGGATGCATTAGGAGAAGGAATAGGTGGAGTGTTGATGCAAGAAGGGCAAGTCATTGCATATGAATCAAGAAAGTTGAATCCCTATGAGAAAAATTATGCATCTCATGATTTGGAGTTGGCAGCAATAGTTCATGCATTGCAGATGTGGAGACATTATTTTCTTGGGAAGCCTTTTGAACTAAAGACCAATCATCATGGCCTTAAGTATTTTTTTACTCAACCCAGTCTAAATGCATGACAATGGAGATGGTTAGAGTTGATATCTGATTATGACTTCAATATCAACTATATCAAGGGAAAAGAAAATTAGGTTGTTGATGCCCTAAGTCGTAGAAGGCATATCACCTCAATGGTATCCATTAAAATTGACTTTAAGGGTCAAGTATTACATAAATCCAAGGGTGACAAGAACTATGAGAAATTTCAGCAAGCACTCATGGATAACCCACAAGATGCAATGCACAAAGGATTTCATTTTGAACCTAGTGGATTGTTAAGGTTTAAAGAAAGAATGTATGTGCCTAATTATGAAGGACCCTGTCCATCTAGTGCAATAATCAGTTGCAGTTAGAATATACCTGTGGTTTGCAAAATATGGTGGACTGATCATACTGATAAAATCTAGTCCCTACTTTGTGAAAGGATGAACCTCAGCTACCGGTTGTAGCAAAACAACATCATACTTCTCCCTACTAGCAGTAGTTTGGAAGGTGTGACAAGAACATACATGTGCGTGGAAATCTTTGAATAATGTTGGCTAGTAGTATCTAGCACGAGGAATTTGATTTGTGGTAGACAAAGCTGAACCATGGCCTATCCCAAATTTATCATGAAAATCATTTATCACCCGGACTGCCTCTTGCTTTCCAAGACACCGAAGGTAAATACCTTAGTGGTTCTTCTTGTATAATATGGCTCCTTTCAACATGTAACTACTATTTTTTAGGCATAATGCTCTTCTCTGCACAATATTCAGATGCACTAGAAATTTTTGATTTAGAAAATAATACACAATATCATCATACCAGCCATCCGAAGAAACATATTCAAGATTATATTATTGTGTTGTGAGCTCTGGATTAGCTTCAACCATCATATGAGTCAACGATTGTCCTCTAACTAGTTTCATGGGTTGTATTTCCATGTCACATTCTTGTAACATTATCACCCACTTAGACCGTCTTTCACCCTTGACTCATTTTGCATCAGTAGGATTTTGACAACTAGGTCAGGAACGATCACAAACACTTTATTTCTCAAGATATAATGCCTGAACTTCTTAATACCCCAAACCAATGCATATGCTTTCTTTTCGACACTCGGATATCACAATTCAACATCCTTTAATGGATCCCTCATGAATGCAATGGGACATTCATCTCCCTGATCTTTCTTCTATGTTAACATACTTGCACATGAATGTTCTAAAGCAAAGGAGTATATATAAAATGGCTTAGATTAATCTAAACTAACTAAGATCAGAGCCTTGGCTATAGCCCACTTCATCTCTTCAAATGCTTGGTTTTCCTTAGGTCTCCATTCCACTTTGGCATCTTTCTTTAACATTGCATTCAACGATTTCACAATCTCATCAAAACCAGTAATAAATTTCTTGACAAAATTAATCTTACTGAAAAATGACTTTAATTCATTTTTGCTTCTGGGAGGTTGAATTTTTAGTATAGCTTGAATACACTTAGGGTAAATAGATATGTAATTTTATGAGATAACATTCCCTAGTAGCTTTCCTTCTGTCACTCCAAAAATGCATTTTTTTGGATTTAGTGAAATGCCAAACTCTCTACACTTCTGAAATATTTTTCACAGGTCCAAAATGTGGTCACCCCTTTTCTTTGAAAACACTGTCAAGTCATCCATATAAATGATAATACACTTTCCTATCAAATATTTTAATGCAATATCCATTGCTCGCTGAAATGTCTCTCCAACATTGATTAAACCAAATGGCATTCTTCTATACGCAAAAGTTCCCCATTTCGTAGTGAAGGTTGTCTTGTGTCTATCTTCATACTAGACCATCACTTGATTATAGCTTGAATATCCATTGAGGAAAGAAATCATTTGGGAACCATTAAAAACATGTAACACCTCGTCTAATGATGGCACCAAATAGTTGTCTTTTTTCAGATGCATGATTCAAATTTCAGAAGTCTACACACAACCTAATTTCACCATTCTTCTTATGGAATGGTACTAAATTTTCCACCCATGTGGAACGTCTGACAGGAAAAATAATACAAGAAGACAAAAAAATCATCACTTCCTTTTGAATGATTGGCTCAAGCAATGCATTTATTGGTCTTTGTCTTTTCTTGAACAACTTCACATCTGTTTCAAGTGGGATCGTATGTGTAATAATTAATGTGTCATACATCTTGATATCCTCATAACTCCATGCTATAATATCCTAATATATATGTAATACATTAATTATCCCTTTCTTCTCTTATGGGGTGGAGACCTTACCAATAAAGATATTCTTCACATTTTCTGTGGTACCCATGTTTTGTATGTCGCATTGATTGTCTACTAACTCATTCTTGGTCTGCTGGTTCTGATCCCTTATTATATCAAAGTAAAACATCCTTTAAAGCTACACCATACCCCTCGGTATTGTGTTGGTCTTCAAATTTATGACCCCTTCCATATCAAGTTCTGCTTCTTCTAGTTCTACTTCATCAATGATTTGAGAAGAAAAAACATTTGAACTGGTGATAAAATGCAAGATATGCTTATCATCCTCAAATACTTGGAAATTGGTGATGTTATCAGGCATCGATGGAGTCAAGGTGAGCTCAACCATGAAATTATTCAATTCAGATAATGATAAGGGCTATAAAGTACTAGCTGTTTGAGCTAATGCATCAGTGGTATGATTTTTATTCCGAGGAATCAATTGAATATTAAAGGCATAAAATCCCTCTATGAAATCCCATACTCTATTCCTATAATTAGTTAACCTTCTATCATGGCATGAATATTGCTTCCTAGCCTGCTTTATTACTAGCTCTGAATCTCAAAAAACTTGTAATTCCTTAACCTTCTTTCACAAATCCATCAATAATTCATGCACTAATGCCTCATATTTTGCTAAATTATTTGTGCAATAAAACTACAAACTGTGTTGCAAAAGAGGTCTTACCAGTTGGACTGATCAATTCAAAGCATGCACTAGATCCTTATCTCGATTTAGAACCATCAAAACACAAGGTCTAGAACCTGGTTGGGTGTATACCTTTTGAATTCACAACGCGTGCTTCATTCATGGGTAAAGGATCAACCTTTGGATTACTATACTATTCACATTTTGGCCTATCTTGGATTTTTTGCTCCTTAGTCTTAACTATTGTTTGGCTAATTTTATTTTAATTTCATCAATAATAGTCGAGCAGAGGCAACACTCAAACTTAGAGTGGGATGCATCATGGACTCTGCACCATCTAGGAAATAACAACTCTTTCAAATCCATCTACCTTCTAGACTAACTTGGTCCTTGACACACTTCCTCATAAACTCTTGGAAAATTTCAAACAACCCAATATTACCATCAACTTGTGGATCCACATTGTCATATTCAATTGTCACCTCAATGATGTTAGGAATTTGAGTTAGATATTTAGGTGCATTGTGCAACATCAAATCTTCTTTTATTTCTTCCCCTTCGTCTACTACTGCAACTAGTACATAACTTCCCAATTCAATTTTTGAGAACAACACCTCATTCATTTTGTTTTTATACTCAGTGATCATAAATCTCATCCTCAGCTCACGCTCTATACGAATCTGATTAAGCATTCCCTTCCATGGGAACCACATGTGAGAATATTCAGTGGAAATATAGCCACTAAGTGCTCTTGTGAACTCCCTACCCAAGATATTTCTGTACGTATCAGGAATATCAGCTACCTAAATGTTAATCATCTGTTGTACCCTTGGGTCCGAGGTAACCTACATGGGGATTCTACTCAACTCTCCAACTACACTCACCTCCATCTTATCCAATTGAATGACCTTTCATTTGGAAGGAATGGGAGTGATAACCAATGCTTTACATACAGAGAAGGGCATAACATTTGTGGAAGCTCCCGAGTCTAACAAACAGTTGTGCAAGTTCTTTCCAAATAAACAAATAGTGAGCAAGAAAGGAGGTGTTTCAGGTTTTCCTTGAAATAAAATCATTGAGGTATCTTCTTGAGCAACTTGAGTCTTACCCTTCTCCTTGATTTTTTCTTTAGTCTACACTTGAGCTTGATCCTTAGCTGATTTTTTTCCTTGATCCTTAGTTGGTTACTGACTTTGGCTCTTTCCTATAATCTCTCCAATCACTGGTTCATTCTCAATAATGCTAAAGGTAACCTTTTTGGATGTTGTATCTTGTGAAGACTTAGGAATCATAGTACCATTCAAAGATCTAAAAAAATGCATTCCTAATTGTAGGCACCCTTAGTAACTCAAAAGTAGAAAGACCAAATTTTACCTTTTTAAGCTCCTTAGCAACATACTCTCCCATTTGTTCTACATCAACTTCAGATTGGTTATTCCTGGTAAGATCTGCTTGTCCTCCTTTGGTGAGATACTGAGCTGACACCTTAGTATAGGAAGGATTATTACTTGCATTAGGATCTGGAGGTATGTTGAGGTTGTTTGGTGGAATGGATGTAATGAATGGACCACCAGCCTTCTTGTTTAACAAATTATAGGGTGTGAAACGTTGCTAAAACATATGGACTTACTCCTCCTTTTTCTCTTCTTCATCTCTAGGGCCATTATCAATAGTATCACCATTCTCGAATAGCTGAGATAGTGTCTCTTCATTGCAGACATCCTCTATTTTAATGCCATCTTCAGTAGATTTTTCTTTAGGTTGATTTTCTTCACTTTGAGGAAAAGGGGCCTGGTTTAGCACTAGGACTGAATCATATGACTTTGAGGGTACAATCTCATGCCCACTTGGATTTTCACTGCCAATAGTGTTCTATACTTCCATTTAAAATATTGCAACAACTGTTTGGAATTCATACAATCAAGCTCAAAATGCTTATTCATTTGATGAATCCTGCACCATCTAGACAATGCAACCTGAGCCAAATACACTCCACTTGATGATTTTTTGGATTGCTAGGTGGATCCAATGGTGTTGGTACCCCTCCATTATTAAGCCTTATGTTCCATGTTTTGTTTTATCTTGGGGATTACCTCCTTTCAAATTTCTTCCTAGAACCTTGTCCTCATTTGAAACTGTTTCCTAAGATTTGTCCTGGATCACAATTATCTCTACTGTAATTGGCTCTAAAACTCCTTTGTGAAGCCTGCAATTGATTATTTTGATTCCTCAGATAAGTGATTTCTGTGGTTAACTTCTTCACTTGTTCAAATAGCTCATCTATTCGCTCCTTTTCTGCAGTGTTTTATGTTGGAACATAATTATGGAGATAAATAGGGTGTGTTACAGAGGAATTCTGTTGATAGGAAGGCACCTCAAAATTTTGCAAGTACGATGGCGTATTAGATTGTTGAGGGTATGCTGGTGAATTAGAATTCTACAAATAACTAGGGATTGGTGGAGCTTAACTCGATGGTGGACCCAGATGTAGTACTATTGGCAACTGAGGGACCTAGTTCATCAAGGGGGTTTGATTGGAAAAAGCTTGATTTAGCCCCTGAATCTGCCTAGGGTTGGTAATGGGTCCCAACGAAGGAAATGGTATCGTTAAGTGTTTCCCTAGATCAATACTTGCCTTGACTACCTCAACATATGCATCCACTAGGGTCCTTGGGGGTTGATGCATCCTTTTAACTAGTGCAAAAGTAAGGTTATCTAGTGAAGCGTAATAAACAACCCTAGCTAATGCATCATTAACAACATAGGAAGCTTGCAATTGAGTGTAGGCCCTATGAAACCTATTATTGAAAGAACCTATTGGCTCATTAACTTCTCTTTTGACATACATAAATTGTTGATACAAGTTAGTGGGACTAGCAGGAATGTTGAATTTCTATAGAAAATTATTTTTCATGAGATCCCAAGTGGCGATTGACCTAGTAGGTAAGTGGATATACCAGTAAAATGCCTCTTCACCAAGTGAATATGGAAAGAGATTGCAAGCCACATCTTCATTCTTAATTTTCCTATCCTTAAGGGCAGTTTGGAATATCTTGATATGCTCCTCAGTTGTCCTATGCGGGTCATTGGTATAGAATTTGGAACATAAATTTTTAGGGTTCTTGGGCATTTCATGAAGGTCATTGAAGAACAAGGGCGATGGGTTATTTTCCAACCAAGCCATTGGTGGAGGTGGGGGTGGTAATGGTTGAGTTACAACAACTTGTGTCTGGGATACAACAATCTAAATATGATCTAAAGATGAAGATGAAGAAATGGATGATGGAGAAGGTGGAGTTGGAGGTCGCGTGTGTGGTGCTGATGATGAAGCTTCCCCTTTCTTGGCTCTCCTAGCCCTGGTAGCGGTCTTTAACTCCTGAAACTCTCCTTTATCGAGTTTAGATTTTGTAACTCTGTAAAATATTTGAGGAGAGAATGACCCAATTTGATCTAGCTTTGTTCAAACAACCCTCCTAGCGCCAATTCTGTTGATGGGTGTTTTAGCACTTCTCAACATAGACAAAGTACAAGTACTCTATCTCTCTTGAAAGGTGATTTTCCTCAGTAAACTTTAGAAAGCAACCCCAAGGTCTCTAATGTTAGGTCTTGACAATGCACAAACAACTTAGTGGTAATGTTTAATGTTGGTAATCACAAAGGGAATTTATGGTAAAACAAAGACTAAAACTTATGGATCTATATGACAAGGGTTTTGTAAGATCCGAGGAAAAATATAAACCCTAACAGCAATATCCAGATTTAAAATCTAGAAACAATTCTTTCATTAAATATAGCAATTCAATGATGCTTTTAATCCTAAACTAACACACATTTTAAATAAATAGAAAAACATAGAGGGTTTAGAGAGACATTTAAATCTAAATCCTAAGTGTAATCATGAAAACAATGCAACATCTAAGGTAGACAAATCCCCAATAACTAATTCATGTTTAACCAAGATAACATTCACAATATCACAAAAATAATGCAATCTTCAAAGGAATGTAAAGATTTTCAGATTGTGAGACATTCACCATATACCCAGATCTAAATGGCACACATAAACATCCATAATTGAACTAAAGCAGTAAGATATGGTCCAGACTAACTATGCAAAGTGACTTACAATCAACAAGCCCCAAATAGTATGGACAAAAAATCCATCAAACACCTTCAATACTCCATCACCAACATGAAAGAAATGTGTCTAAATCTGAAACAAATTAACTGAAACAACTTGGAAACATAGGAACCATGCACAATGAAATAACATAGAAAAGAACACCAAATCAATGTCTTCTCTTATATTAACTTCACCAAATGTCTACAACAATTCCAGAATCAATCTTCCAAATGAGGAGAGACCTCATATTTATAGAGTTTAATAAAAATATAGGGTAAGAACCAACAGTCTTGATTAATTCAAAATAGAGTGCCTAACTCGGTCGGCCAAAACAGGTCAGCCCTATACAACCTTAATGCCCATTCAAAATTCAAAGATATAAACATTTAAAAGCATTTTTACATTGGAATGCCATTTAAAATATTAAACAAGGGTGTCTGATACTAATCTCTAGGTAGTCGACTTGCTCCTTAACTTGTTGATGAAGTTTGGCACAAAAATTTGAGGTAGACAGGCCCTTTACTCATCCTCTTTTCCCATTCACTTCCTTATGGAGAACTCCTAAAATTTATTTAATATCCTGTTTAGGTCAGCTTGACTAGGATTTGGGATAAATCTCAAACTCAAAGAATAGACTCCAACTCATTTTCATATTTTTCCAATATCTTGTTCTAGTCTATATTTGATTCTTGATATTTATGCATGATAGTGATATACATGGCGACATCCTCTAAGTGATTTTCAATTACAATTACATCTTTTACATGTGAATAAGTATCATTCCACCATTGCATCAATACGTCAGCCTTCATATACTTTTCACTTAGCTTTTTCCCTATCATCACCTCCAAGAACAAAGTGCAGCCATGGATGATGTCACTCAGATCACTTTGTATGCTAGGAATCTACTCAAGTCCCCATCCATTATTTCCCTTTTGAACTTGAAGGCTTCAATCCACTCTTTGGGCTTATCTATCTCCTCAAAAGTAGGAATATATTCCTTTATCAATATATCTCTAGGAACCTCAAGTATCTTCACAAGCCTAACCATAGACTTATCATCAACTGCTTTGCACTGTGCTACCATCCATTGAACTGTATCCTAAAAAGAAACAATTTTCTTGTATAACTGTAGGATTTCCTCAATCAATGGGATACCTTTTTTATTCAATTCTGCTATCCAATCCTGAGATACTTGGGCTGATGTTCTCATTTTCTCAAGCTCATTGATTGTGTCCTTAGAAAAAATACTAGGTTGTGCAGATGTTCCAGCTTCAGCTCGAGTTTGCAAAGGCTTTACCAAATGTTGTATATATTTCTATAACTCTTCAACCTGTCTTTGTAGCCTCTCTTTTGCTTTAACCTCCTTGTCTTATCTATTCAAAATAGCATCCACCGACCCCTTAAGATATTTTACTTCCTTCTTCTTGATGGATAGGCCCAAGTTGATCGTCTACACACATTATAATCAGCAGTAGTAGCCTCCTCTTTATTCTTTTCTACTCTTGGGGTGGTAATGTGCAACACCCTGTTATTAGATTCATTTCTTGTAATCCTGGAGAATACCTTAGCATTCTTCTTCTCCCTTTGTTTATTCAACCCAACTAAAAGGAAATCCTAGTCTGGAACTACATCTTTAATTATCATGGGCTTAGGCCTAAGACTCCCCTTCAGCTAGTCAAGAGCAGTTGACATTTCAACATTTGCATTGATGTCAACACTATTTTGTCCGTAGAGGTATTGTCCTTTATTCATTTCTTCATCCTTTTGAGGTTGTTCTTCCTCATTTATTTCTTTATCCTTACATGTTTCATCCTCACTCTTCTCTTCATGGACCTCCTCTCCTCTAGTAGATTCAGTATTAACTTCTTCAACTTTTCCCTACTCCTTTAATCTTTCTACCTCAACGGTACTCATATTGAATTCTTCTCCAAAATTACTAAGGTCACCATCCTTAGGAGTCTCAAGTTCCTCATCTAATAATTCCTATTTCTTGGAATCATCTTCAAATCTTGTGTTTTCTACTTCTATTTCTTTTTCCTTATCAAAAGGAATAACCTCTTGAGGTGGCTCGGGAGGAATGTTCTTTGTGATCACTTCTTTTGCATTTTTCTCGTTGTCGAATTGTGATGCATGTGCAACTTTCTCCAATTCTTCAGCTACTCTGGCTATATTTTCAAGGTTAGGAAATGGAATCCTAGACTGGGGAGAAGCCTTCCTAGTGTAAACTTGAGTTCTCTCCTTAGAACTCTCTACATTAATAGCTTCTTCCTAGGTTATCCCCTATGTATCTTGCAAGTTCCTTGCCAACATGTAGACAATATAGGAAGTCATTGTTAACTTTCTTGTATCTTGAACTTCCCTTAATTATCTATCCAAGTTTTCACTAATTACCCCTTCCCAGTGGTAATTAGTGCATTTCTCTATTTGTGTAATCACATAAAACATCCAATTCTCAAAAAATGATGCCTTATCCAATCCCATCACCTTGCTGAGAAGAGTGATCATATCATTGTACTCATCTTTGAAGTCACTTCTATATAATAGTTTGGGAAACTTAGAGTAGTGGGACCTAGGCTTGTCAATCCATGAAGCATTGATCATCTCAAGGGCCTTCTCAGGATTGTCTGTGTAAAATTTCTTCACCGTGTCAATCTTAAATTTCACCAATTTGTTATAAGAAGGAATACCAAAAGCCCCAACCAAAGATTCTTTAGGAAAGTTGGCCAATACTCTTCCCTGAGGTCCAAATATCCTTCTCCTATCAGAATCATAGTGCTTTGAGCACTCTATTATCAGTACTAGGCACTATATGGATGGAGGAAAACCTGTTGCTTGAGCCAATCCTATGTGCACCAATCTTCTTGCTAGTTCTGTTGGAGCATAGCAATACATTCTTTTCTTGAAATCCTCCAGGTCAATGTGTCCCATATTGGTGTCTCCAACTTCTCCCCACTAAGAAGTGATCTTGGACTCTGGGAGCCTACCTTTGAAGTCATACTTCATCTCTTTCACCCTTGAAAGCTCCTCTTTAATTGGCTCAATTTTATTTCCTTTGCTTGAATTAGCCTTGCTTGAATCTGCCTACATTTGGTTAAAAAAGATATCATAATTACTTGAAATTCCTTAAGGATCTAAGGCAAAGTTGGAAAAATATAGACATTCCATTGGGAAACATTTTGGATTATGCTATCAGTAAAGAAACCAAATAAAATCATTTCAAAAACCCTAAATTAAGATATAAAATTATAATTGGGATTTTGGGACAGTCAGGGAATTCGGTGAATCTAGTAGCACAAGGATTTCACAAAATCTAAAGCTCCATGGAATCTGCGAAACATGCCTTTTCAAAAAATCCATAGTCTCAAGGAATTAGCATTGCTTTCTTAAGTGTACATTCATCATTTTAAACCCCATCAATCTAACCCCTTGATTATTTCAACATTGTAAGAATCAAAATTTTAACATACAAAGCATCATCACCTCCCAACTTTAAAAAAATCCACCATCAAGAAATGAATATTGTAAAACATCAAAAAATTCAAACACAGATGGAATTTGTGAAATCCACAACCCCAAGAAATCTGTGATAAGTAACTCATTGGGAAATCCTAGACCATGTGGTTTTAGTGATAAGAACACAATCAGGCAGTTCAAGTCTTGGTAGAATTCACGAAAAGGGACATGTCTGGATTTCCAAGAGTTCATGGCTTTCGCGATAAATGGTTCATTAGAGTTTTGATTAGCTTGTGGATCTAGCAAATAGAACAAAATTGGACAATCCAAAAGGTCAAGGATTTCGCAACGAGTGTGGCTATCGGGTTTTTCATACTTGTAAGGATTCCATGATGGCTTTCAAATTTGAACAGTTACTCCCAAAGTTTGATCAAATTCTAATCATTGTCTTGTATGTTGACGACATGTTTACGGGTAACAACAAGGTCATGATTAGGGAGCTTAAGACTCAACTTTTGGCATATTTGATTTAATGGATCTAGGGGATGAAAAATATATCCTTGGGATGGAAATCAACAAAGATCAGGTTCACATAAAGCTTTCGTTAAGCCAGAGTAAGTATGTTGATACCATTTTGCAGAGGTTTAATATGCATGACTTTAAACTAGAAAATATTCAATTTTTGGTTGGTACTAAATTGAGTTTAGACATGTGTCCTAATTTTGATGATTATATTGAAGAGATGACTAATATTCCTTATGCTAGTTTCATTGATAATTTGGTGTATTCCATGGTTTGCACTAGATGAGATATAGCCCAAGCAGTGGGATTTTTGAGTAAGTTTATGTCTAACCCTGGTAGAGAGTACTGGACTTTTGTTAAGAGAGTGTTTAGATATTTTTGTGGTACTTTAGATTAGTATTTGGTTTATCATGGTACTGATGATGTGGTTAAGTCATTGGACATACAGGGTTTTGTTGATATAGATTGGGCAGGTGACTTGGACAGTCAAAGGTCAACTAGTGGTTATGTTTTTACTTTGTTTGGAGGTACAGTGAGTTGGATGAGTAAGAGGTAGCCTATAGTTTCTTTTTCCACCACTAAAGTAGAGTATATGGCTGCTACACATGCCTCTAAGGAGGCAGTTTGGTTACAAAGACTTGGTAATGGTGTTTTTTTTTATTGTAAGATAGAGATGATTGGATGTGACAACCGGAGTGCCATATGTTTAGCCAAAAATCATATGTATCATGCTTGTACTAAGCATTTTGATGTTCAATATCACTTTGTGTGAGAGATGGTTAAGAATGGTAAGGTTTTGATTGAGAAGGTTGACACTTTGGATAATGTTGTAAATTCTCTCACAAAGCTAGTAACCATGGATAAGTTCTCTTGGTGTAGGAAGTTCATGGGCCTTGATCATTGTACTTAATTATATACTTTATTTATATCTCATAGATGTAATTACAGTGTATAATTTCAAGTGGGAGAATGTTAGGATAGGTGACATTATAATTTCTATCCTAAGTTGATTTATGTGTTTCCACGTTCCTTGGAAAGTGTTCTAGGAGACATGAGGGACAAAATTTTTACTATTTATTTTCCTATGACAAATTGTAATTGCATTCAAAGAGGTGAGACCTATTATGGTGACGGCTAAAGAGAATTTTGGTAGGATATTCCTTTTGGGCGTCCAACTTTGTGAGTGGGGACCATTTTATTATGCATGTCCTTGTATGCTATTTGCATGTTTTGAATGCTCTTGCATGGTTGGGAACCCAAGTTTGCATGTTAGTGTATGTTGTTGCATAAAGCCATTGGAGCCAATGAGGAGTTATGGAGCACTGGGGATTGACCAATTCTAATTGGCTATGAGTTAGGCGCCCGTGTGAAGGTCATATGACTATTTAATATTTTATGCCATGTTTATGGGTTATCCACTAAGGGGGGCATGGGTTTTTCTAGGTGGTTTTTCTTGTTGTTTTGGGATACCATTTGTGGTTTCTCTCCCACAAAATTCTATATATTGGAGACTTGAGATGGTGTTTTGTATGAGTTTTTTTGTAGGTTGACATAGTGACGAAGTGCTTCTAAAATACAGAGAGAATTGTTGTATTGTTGCATCTCATTTTAAGATTAATACAAACATTGGATCTTTTTTGGTGTGTGGTTTTTAACCGCAAGGTTTTCTCCACGTATATAATTGCATCACTTATATTTGGAAACTTGTGGCATTGCTGATTTTTCTTTCATGTATATAATTGTTAATCACATTATCTCTTTATGGTAATATTGGAGTCGAACCTTGAAAGTTATGATCTTCGTGCAGGTACAAATCTCCTCAGAGGTATTATTTGCAGAGTACATCTTCTATCCTCACATGCCTTGCAATCCCTCCTCTATGTCATGGTCTAGGATTTAGTGGTTGTTCACTCATCTTCATTTTTTGCTCACCTTCATGCCCTAAGGCCAATCTTGGGGTGTTGTCTTGTGAATAATTTTTTGAACTTGTTTTGTGCAGTTTGATTTCTCTTCAAGCATGCTCTGAATGACCCATTCTATGAACCATATTTTTCCCCTCTGGTAGACATGGCCTGCTCTACTGAGAGTCGGGTTTGATTGGTCATTTTTTTCTACGGGCTTGTCTAGTTCTGCACTTTTTGGCTTTGGTATATGTTGAACACCTAGAATACTAGGAGGGGGGTGGATTAGTATTTTATTAATCCATTTCATCATAATCCAACCAATAATCAAAACATATCTAACTGTAGCTAAGAATGAAAACATGAAAGAGATCACAACACCACATAACACATGAACACCAGGATTTTTACTTGGAAAACCCAAAAAGGGAAAAACCACAATGAGGATTAGCTCAATATATTATAACTGGTTATAAGATATTACAGGGCTCACTATCAGGACACACTATCCTTATAAGGCAGTGTGTCCTGGTAGTGAGCCTTGTAACCTCATAACCAACTGGAAAGCTATGAAATGGTCCAATATCTCCAAGAAAAACTTAGCTATGCTCCTACTAGACTTTGAGAAGGACTACAATAGGGTGGAGTGGGCATTCCCGAGGACAAATATTGAAGCATTTTATTTTTTGCAACAATTCTGCAGTATGATTTATACTCTTCTAAAAGATGCATCTGCTCAAGTTGATGTCAATTGCTCACTGTCTGGAGTGTTTAACTTAGAAAGATCCTTTGGGCAGGGATGATCCTAGACCCTACCCTATTTATTATGTGTTTTAATGTGCTCGAGTTCCTGGTTAGAGAGACAATTGTAACTCTCAAAGTCAGGGGATTAACTCTTCCTAATAATAGTGAGCTTATGAATATCCAATTTGTTGATGATACAAAAATATTTGTGCAGATAAAAAAAAGAATCTAGATAATCTCTTAGACAAACTCAATCTGTATTATAAGGCTTCAAGAGAAAAAATCTCTAGGGAAAAATCTATAATGTTGGGGTAGACATATTTTCCTCGTGAATGGCTACAAAAGTTTGATGTCTAACGGGGGGGCCCCATAAGAAACGTAGGTATCTTGGAATACCTTTTGTAGTAAATCCATGCCTAAAGGAAATGTGGCTATAGATTAAAGAAAAATTGAAATAAAGATGGACAAATGGAACAAGCAATACCTTTCCTTAGGTGACAAAATCCAAGTGTGCTAGAAAATTCTCTCGTCATATACCATCTACTTTACCTTTGTTTGGTTCTTTAACAACTACCAAATAAAATAATCCAATAAAGGATTAGGAATGTTCTATGGTCAGATTGGAAAGGGGAAAGAAAAAAAACTTAGTCAAATGGGAGTAGTGTTGCATTAACAAAGCATAAGGGGGATTGGGCTCAAAGATCTAGAAAAGCAAGGAATAACTCTTTTAGGAAAACAAATCTTCAAGGATTTTGAGTGTAATTAACCCTATAAATTTTTAGTAATAAATAACATTCAATTGGCAGTTGCTAAGCATGCGAGATAATGGAAAAAACTATGCTTTAGTGATCTACTCATCACTAAGAACCCAATTGTTCTCGTTGGTTCTATAGTATTTAAAAGCATTCAGAGGGCATGGGAGCTAATCAAGGATATAATCATTAACCCCAACTTCATTGTGCATAATAACAACCTGCTTCACCCTAACAAGTCCATATGGTGGAACCTAAATCATAATGGGAAGCCTCTTGCACTTCTCCCAAGGCCGCTCTACCAAGAAATGGGCTCAGGATGGAATCCAAAATTTTAACAATATCCTTGAAAATGTCGTTTTAAAAGAATTGTAAATATTGAGAAATGAATTTAATATTCCCCTTTCTAACCTAAGAATGTACTCTGTGTTAAAATAAGCATGGGAAAACACACCACCTTTTAATATAAATAGGCCTACCATCAACCTCATAGATGATCTTATGTGAAGGTTTAATACCCCCTAAGGAACATGGAATCTAAACTAATTCACAAGGAATTAATCCAGTCTAGTCTCTAATTGAACATTTAAATAAGGTTTGGAAAGTTGACCTGAACAGTAAAGACTGGCAGAAAATATTCATCTCTAGCTGGTCTAATATGTTTGATCCTAAGAAAGCATGCTTTAGATGGTTAGTGTTGCTACAAAGAGTACCTATTAAAATGAAGCATTTAGATATTGAAATATGTAGTATCTGTCTTGAATTAGTTGAACATATATTCTTTGATTTTCTATATGCTAATGAAATCTGGAATATTCTATGCAATAACATGCTAATATGGAATATAAATGGAAAAGTTGATTGGAAAGAAATTTTATTGTGTAATGATAGAAAATTGGGAAAATAACTTAACTTATTTTGGCACTCCTTGGCTAATGAATTTTTTTTGCATATATGGAAGGATAGGAATGATGATAAGTTCAATAGATAGTGGAGGACCCTTACTTCAACTCAACAAAGAGACTCACCATGTTTAATATTGCATAGTGGGTAACCATTACAATGAAGATCTGTAAAGTCAAATTCCACAAATTGTTAAAGGACAGAGTGGTGTTGGTCAACCAAAGTGAGATATTGCATCGTGGGTAACCATTACAATGAAGATTTGTAAAGTCAAATTCCACAAACTGTTAAAGGACAGAGTGTTGTTGGTCAACCAAAGTGAGATTAAATATGGGCACACCTGGAAACATGATCAACCCAACCTATCCTCCTTCATGAAAGCACTAGAATCTTTTCAAAAAGAATTCAATGAGAAATCCGAGGTTGGAAAGAAAAAACAGCGAGTCAATGCAACTAGGTGGCACACAAATGAGAATCTAGAGATTTAGGAGGTATTTTCAAATGAAGAAATGGTAGTTTCTAAACTCAAGCAGGGTGGAACGATCTAGGGTCTTGTAGTGAGAGCAGGAATATTTTAAAAATGGCTTCAATATATACTACACATTATATATCTGACTAGTTTGTCTGGAAGGTCCCTTTTTACATTTTGTATAGTATGATAGCAATTAATAAAAATGTATATATGTTTATAAGTTTGTACAGAAGGTTGTATTAGGATCTTGGATAGTTGTTTATAGAACATTATAGGTGATGGCATGCAAAAATTTCAATGATGTGTGTTAAAATAAACAGGATTATGTGGTATTCATGAAAATCCACAATGGTATATTTTGAGATTACACTATTATTAATAAAAAAAAATAATTAAAAGATAAATATCATAAAAAATAATTCCCCATGCACTAGATTTTCAAGTTATCTAACTAAGAAATAAATAAATATTAAATAAATTTACTATATCTTTCTATGTCCCATTGGCATCACTTTGTTAAAAAAAGTCAACAATTAAAATATTATCTTAAATTTATAAAAACAAGATTTCTAAATTTTTTTGGTTCATGTATGTCTAAAATTTGAAATGTACATGTCATTTTTAGGTTCTCTCAGTTGAAAAACTTTATTTGTATTGGTCAAAGTGGGTTCTAAAGTTGCTCCCTCCTACAACCTCTAGGATGCAAAATCCACCACTTAAAATATTTAAAGATTGATAATATGTTGCAATAACAATCTCTTCCTTTGATTTTGGGTTCACTTAGTTTTTGGCTTCCCTACCTCCCTTCTATCAAGAGTACCCATAGTTGGGAGAGGAGAGGGTTACTAGGTTTGATTCCTAAGGATGATTTATCCAAAAGTCGCACTCAACTTCATATCTTGGATAATGTTAAAGACCAAGTGTAGGGTCTTGTCTTTGTTTTGTCATTGGATAGTTTGTTTAAAAATTAATAGTTTAGAGTAAAGAATAGTTATTTTATCACTCTAGAATTACAACATTTTCTTGAAGGCTTTAAATTTATAACGATCTTAGTAGATTAGATTAGATTAATTTATTTATTTACATTATCACTTTCATAACTATAGTATAAACTAATTCAAAATAATTTGAAACACCAAGCAAAGAACACATATCAACTAATTTGTTTTTACAACAAAATGAGTGACAATCAAAAAAATAAAATAAACACCCATTTCAACATCTACACTAAAAAAATAAGAAATTTCAATTAAAGGTGTAAGAATCTGATTGCACTAAAATAATAAAATAAGTATTAGATCAATAATTTATCAATTATATTTTGTTTGCGCATGTATTTTTGTGAAAATTGTATTTAAATGAAAGAGGGAAAAGAAACACATAGTGTTGCTAGATTTGTATTATATTTATTATTGTAGTGTAAAACAGACTCCTTTCACATGCATTTAAATTGCAAAAGTTAGAAAATATAAAAAAAATACATTCATTTCAGTAGTTAGTAGTATTTAAATTCAAAAATTCTTCTAATTCAAAACAAACATGAAAAAAAACAAAAAAATAGTATATTTTTAAAAAAAATTGGACTCATTTTAGATTAGCCTTATATTATTCACTTCTATTTTGGTTTCATACATATAGTAGTTGTGAGCATTCATTACAAAATATTGAACAAAAAACATTCAACTTGTAGGATTTTTTCACTTGAACTAAGTAGACTACCAAACATAGATTACACACTCAACATTCAACAAGCAAGAAAACAAGTACCAATTAATATAAAAAAGCCAAAATCATGTTCAAATAAAAATCAATTAAAAATATTCAAATATAAGCTTCAATAAAATATCTAATTATATTTCTCTCTTTAGTACACCTATTATATGATTGCATATGTGTTGATAAGTTCGAGAATATTTGATAGAGTTCACCATGATAGAGCTAAAAATACAAACATATGCTTTTGAATCTATTGATGAAAAATAAGCATAAACCACACAATAAGTTAAAAGGAAAGAATACAACAATTGACCATTAACTTTAACACATTTAGAATCTATATTTGAGATAAAATTCAACATTTTAGGGGGAGGACAATTGATTGCATGTTATATTTTTATGGAAAATGGACCACTTTTTATGTTTCTCCTATTTAATCCTCTTAATCTCTAAGATTTAAAAAACTAGTTTAGAAACTAGTTTATGATAACTACTAATTGTGTTATTGACACATCTTAAAATTTTGAGTATGGGTATCTTGAATTACTCATTGTTTTTGTTAATTTTAAGGAAAAAGTACCCATTTCTTATCCTCGTATGACTATCCATTTCCATTCACATACCTAATTTCATACACATATAAATCAATACCCTAAAAAAACCCTAAACATCCATACCAATATCATTACTCCATGACCAAACATCCATTCCTCTATAGAACACTCATTCCCTATGAAGAGGTTAGCTCACTAATTATCCACCTTTACAACTAATGTGACCTTCTGAACAATAATATTTAGTTTTATTTGGTCAATTTGAACCATAAATTCCCACCATTGATGACACACACAATAGTGGTGAATCAAATTTGGAGAAAATAATAATGTAGAAATTGATTTATTTAGTTAATGCAACTACACACCATAAAAGGTATAATGTAAATAAATTAAATATTTTATGGATATGTCAAAACTTTTATTCTTGAGTATAACACCACCAAAAATAGTTGATATATATGTCTCTCTCTCAAAAAAAAATTGTGTCTAATGTAATATAATTTCATTCATTTGGCACATGCCATGACATAAGCTATGGATAAGAGTCACCTAAATAATATCATTTTTTACGTAGAAATCTTTTCTTCACTTTATGCATCCTCATTAAAAAACTCAAAAAAATCACTTGAAAAAATAATAGTTTGCTCCAACTTATTAGAGTTTTTTTTTCAACTCAATTGATAGTGTTTTTGGTAATAGAAGCAGGGGAAAGGGCCCCGAACTCAGTTGATAGTGTTGTAATACCAATGACATGACCAATTTTTCTTCACTTAATACAACTATACACCATAAAAATGTAACGAAAATATTTATTATTTAATGGATATGCCAGATATTTTCTTCTTGATTATAGTGCCACACAATATGGTTGATAGATGTCCCTTCGAAGATTAAATTTATTTTCTTTGATGGAGTATACTTTTATTTATTTAGTACACATCATGTCATACAATATGGATAAGCATTTTTTTTAAAAAAATATATCATTATTTAAACATGGCATGCATTTCTTCATTGAATTTGGTATCATACTAAAAATTAAAAAAATTCACTTTGAAAAAATACATTAATATTTCAATTTACTAGAGATTTATTGCAACTCAATATTAGTGTAATATTGATGATGTGGCAATTTTTTCTTCACATAATGCAATTGTGCATGATAAAAAATGTAATAAAAATGACTTTTATTTAATGGACATGTCATGACTTTTCTTGATTGGTATTGTTTTTGGATTAGATCATGTTAGATTTTTTTATATTAGCAATCAACGTTGTGGATTGTGGAAATTTGTTATCATTAAATTAATTTTCTTGTTGAACACAATGCCACCTAGTATGGTTGATAGATATCCTTTCGAAGAGTAAATTTGTTTTGTCTAATGTAGTAGACTTTCATTCATTTGATACACAACACACCATACATATGGATAAGCATCACTCGAAGAATAATGTCAAATTTAGAATTGGAAAGGTTTTTGTCACTTGATGCAACATCGTACCACTTTTTCTAAATCATCCTTTCAAAAAGATTTTTTTTGAGCTCCAATTTATTAGAGTGTCCTTGCAACTGAATAGTATCCTAATATTGACGATGTGACAATTTTTTCTTCACTTAATTACATACCATAAAAATAAATAAAATAAAGTTGATTTAATAGACACCCAATAATTTTCTTCTTCACTACAGTGCTACCCAGTATGGTTGACAAATGTCCATTTGAAGAATAAATTTATTTTGTTTGATGTAGTAGATTTTCTTTCATTTGGTACACATCATGCCATTAAACATGGATAAACAATGGTTTAAAAATAATATCATTTCTTGACTTGGTAAGACTTTTTTCACTTGATGTCACATTTGTACCAAAATTTTGAAAAACATCCCCTTTGAAAAACAAAACTATTTTTTCAATTTGATTAGATTTTTTTAAAAAGTAAATATAAGTGAGGCATTTTTTAAACGAAAAAAAAAAACAAGTTCAATTATCTTTATCTTTCTTGAAAACTTTTCTTTTACATATCATTATTTATTGGTTGTCCATTATGTTTGTTACATGATAAAGATATTTTAAATATCAAAATATGATTCTAAAAAATACAAAATAATTTATAAATGGGCCATGAAAAAATGATGGTTAATAAATATTTATAAGGGTCCACTCTTTTAATAATATTTGTGGAAGAGGATGGTTGCTCATAATAAACTTCAATAACAAAACTTTTCTTCTAACTCAATCATAATATTAAACAATATACTACACTAATCAAATGATACATACATATAACATGAAAATATTTTTTTCACTTAATATAATTAAATATTATAAAATATAAAATAAAAATAAATTTTATTGAATAAATGTGACAAGACTTGTCTTTGTGTATACACCACTTTTCTATCATGTATGATTGATAAGTGTTCTCTTTAAAACATTTTTTATCATATAATAAATCTTTAATGCTTATTTACACCAGATCATTGTTCAATTTATTATTAATACATTTTCTTTTCAATATTAATATTATTTGTTAATAGAGATATGATGCAATGGTGGTTAAATTGTTATATTATTACTGAAGTGTTTTACCCCTCTTCAAAAAAAAAATCATTTTTATAGTGTTTGTCACACAGCCAATATATTATTCCCAAAATGTTAAAGAGCACTAATATGTACACAGCAAAGTATCCCTTCTATAACAATTAAAATAATTAAATAATTCTAAAAATTCATTATAAGGTGGAATTGTATTAACTACGTTTACTTGTTTCTCCTCTTCTATAATTTCTGTCTTGCATCGTGTGTTTTGTGCTGCTCTTGCCTGGTGTGTTCTGCTCTGCTCTAGTTTGCTCTACCATGGCCCCTCTTTTGTTGTTCCCTTTCCTGCTTTCCATCTTTTCAATCTCCGCTCTCTCTCACTCGCTCAATGATCTCTCTGAACAAGAGCAACAATATTTCCTCTTGCAATCCAAAGCTGCCATTTCCAGGAGCAACAAAACTTCACTGCCCGACTGGACTTCCTCTCTACCCCTCTGAAATTGGACCGGCGTTACCTGCCATCCCTCTTCTCATTCCATCCTTGCTCTCAATTTATCCCAAATAAGTTAGATGGCACCATCTCTTCTCTCCTGGGGAATCTCTCCTCTCTTCGATCCCTGGATCTCTCCACCAATGACCTCACTGGTACCATTCCACCTCAATTCGGCCAGCTTCCACGTCTCCAGGTACTCTGGCTCTACAGCAATCAATTGCAAGGAACCATTCCACCTGAGCTGAGTCGCCTCACAAGCCTGAAGTATCTTTACATAGGAGAAAACAATCTCACAGGTATCATTCCCTCTTCTTTCAAAAATCTGTCTGGTTTAGATGAGTTGTATTTGGAAGAGAATGATCTCACAAGTACCATTCCCCCTGAATTGGGAGCCCTGTCTCGACTAGAGGTGCTTTCTCTTTATACGAATCAGCTGTCAGGCCGCATTCCAATTCAACTCGGTGAACTTCCCCGTCTGCAGAAGCTCTGGTTGAACAACAATCAATTAAAAGGAACCATTCCCCCTGACTTGGGAGCCCTCCCTCGACTAGAGGCGCTTTCTCTTTATACGAATCAGCTGTCAGGCCTCATTCCACCTCAACTTGGTGAACTTCCCCGTCTGCAGATACTATGGCTGGTCAACAATCAATTACAAGGAACCATTCCCTATTCTTTAGGAAATCTATCCGCCTTAGTTCTTCTGGAGTTCTCAAAAAACAATCTCACAGGTACCATCCCTCCTGAACTGGGCATGCTCGCTCACCTACAGAAGCTTGACGCTTATGAAAACCACCTCACATGCAGCATTCCCTCCTCTTTAACAAATCTGTCAAAATTGAATGTATTAGCGTTAGGACAAAACCAAATGAGTGGACATATTCCATGGGACATTGGTACGAAGCTCTCCAATTTGACATACCTCAGTTTATGGGCAAATCAGCTTAGTAGAAACATACCAAATTCCATCGGAAATTGTTCCAGTCTCGACGTACTTACAGTGCGCAAAAACCGGCTCGGTGGAATCGTGCCAATGGAGCTTGGTAAGTTGAGCCTCCTTACAAGGCTTTCTCTAGCCCAGAATCAACTTGTTAGTACCAGCAGAAACACATTGGCTTTTCTCAATGCTCTCACAAATTGCTCTCACTTGGGATTAATAGATTTGTCGGAAAATCATCTCACTGGTATATTACCTCAATCCATCGGTCAACTGTCGTCCAATCTCTCTCGCCTTAATTTATCACACAACATGATAAGTGGAGCCATACCTCAGCAAATTGCCAATCTGACAAATTTAACCTTCTTAGATTTAGGCAACAATCTTTTCAGTGGCAATATTTCATCTGTTATTAAAAGATTCTGTATGTTGGAAAGATTGTTTAGGAATGGGAACAAATTAGAAGGAAGCATTCCAAGTGAGATAGGTCAAATGCAACATCTCGGACTCTTGGATCTTAGTCAGAACCAGCTATCTGGAAAAATACCAGATTCACTCTGTATCCCCCAACAACTAAGATATCTTTATCTTCAGCACAACTACTTATCAGGGGAGATCCCTGTTAGTTTAGAAGGGTGTCAGAAGTTGGAGCTCCTTGACTTCTCTTACAATAAACTAGGAGGAAGAATACCTTGTAGATTCATTGCGAGCCTTAAGAACCTGCAATTCTACCTCAATCTTTCATCGAATTCTCTGCAAGGGTTCTTGCCGCAGGAGATTAGTAAAATTGTAATGGCTCAAGCCATAGACATCTCTGGAAATCGATTTATTGGGGTGATTCCAAATGCTCTAGGAGACTGCACAGCACTAGAGCATCTAAATCTGTCTCATAATGCCTTCAAAGGTCGAATACCAGATTAACTATCCAAACTACAAAATCTCCAGAAAATGGATCTTTCTGCCAATTTTTTATCAGGTTCAATACCAATGTCTCTTGGAAGACTAAAAGTACTTAACTACATGAATGCTTCTTTCAATAATTTATCAGGTCAAATTCCAGAAGGAGGGCTGTTTCCAAATAGAACTGTTATAGCATTCTTTGAGGGAAACCTTGGCCTCTGTGGCCCAAGAAATTATTCATTGCCTCCATGCCCAAAGCATACACAGGGAAAGCATTCGCTGCTTAAAAAAATAGTCTTATCAGTTGCTGGAACCATTGCTTTAATGCTAGTCTCTTTCATTATAGGAATGCTATGAAGGCATAAACTTTCAAAAGAACTATTGCATCCCTCGAGTCTTTTTTTTCGAAGGCTCGGCTATCCCAAATTTTCTTATCAAGATATTGTCATCGCAACATCTGGCTTTGATGAGTCAAACTTGCTTGGTGTGGGTAACTTTGGATCAGTCTATAAAGGCATTTTGAGGTATGGTAAGATAGTTGCCATAAAGGCTCTTAATTTGCATAATGAAGAAGCCCATAAGAGCTTTAACACAGAATGCAGAGTGCTAGGGAGGATTAGGTACCGCAACCTTATCAGAATCATAAGTGCATTTTACTACCCTAGCTTGAAAGGTTTGGTTCTTCAATATGCATCAAATGGGAGCTTGGAAAAGCATTTGTACCTTGACAGAGATGATCTAAACATATGTGAATTGGGATTGAGTGAGGGTTTTAGAATTGCTATAGATGTAGCCCATGGCATGGAATATTTACATCATGATTGTCCTTTGCAAATTGTGCATTGTGATTTAAAGCCTAGCAATGTGCTCCTGGATGCAAACATGACAGCCCTTGTGACTGATTTTGGCATATTCCGTTTAACTACCACTCCAAACTCCACAGATTCACTGAGTACAACAACATTTGCACTCAAAGGATCTATCGGCTACATTGCTCCAGGTAATTTTTTTGAATTATGTTTGCATAGGAATTAACCTTTCCCTTTAATATTTTTCTAAGATATTGATGAACAAAATTGATTGCAGAGTATGGATTGGGAGGGAATGTTTCTATAAAGGGAGATGTTTACAGTTATGGAATTCTGATATTAGAGATGGTTACAAGGAAGAGGCCAAGTGATGACATGTTTGTGGGAGACCTGAACTTGCAAAAGTGGGTGAGCTCAGCTTTCCAAATAGAATGGCAGATGTTGTTGATAGTAAGTTGTTGAGGGATGTGAATGCAAACATGAAAGAGAATGGATTTCTTCTTTCATTCATTCATGTTGGTTTGCTATGCACCAATGGATCGCCAAGAGAACGACCCTAGTCCATGAGAGATGTAGCCAGGGCCTTGGAGAACCTCAAGACATCTTTGACGGGAAATGCAGTGTCTTCCAATTTAACATCTACTATATCAGACCTCCTACACAATACCAATCCCACTACATTATCAGCATCAGATAGTCAAAGTTCTACATTTTAGACTTTTTGAGTTCCATGAAGTACTTTTAGTGTTTAGGTTAGCTATAAGTTTATCATCTTTTACAAGCTTGCATAATTTCATGCAAAATCCTTAGGTTATATTGTAATTTATTAAACAAGTAAGATGTTCCAAATCATGTGCATGGATTCATGTTTATATATATGAATGTCGCAAAATGTGTAATATATTGACTTATCTATGACAGTTCATGGATTCATGTTTATATATATAAATATTGCAAAATGTGTAATATATTGACTTATCTATGACACTTCCTTTCATTATATGTAAAATTTTAAGAACTTTATTTTATTTTTCTCCTCAATACTCATTATTCTCCAAGGTCAAAAAAGATGAGATCGATCCAAATGCTACAACAACAATGATATACTGAGAAAATAAATTATGAATAGAAATTTGAATATAATCTATTTTTTAATTTTCTTGAATAGTTTGGAATAGCTTGAAAAGATGCTTCATTCTTCATGATGATGCATGAAGAATTCATTCAAAATTTTAGACCTATATTGAGATATAAGCATATACCTTTAAATTGAATATTTATGATAAAAATAATAATATCAATTGCATCAAGATATGTAGCTATTGTAAATAACCAAACATTATCTGGATATTAGTATTTGGTTTTTCTATAAAAGTATTGAAGAGTTATCTTGTAATGTAATAGAAATATGCATGTCACTCTATGACGGATTTGATGGAGTAAATATACCATAATCAATATCATCCAAATTGAATTTAAGATGAATTGATTATGAACCTTTCTTAAGTTATGTTAGGGTCAAGAGTTTAGTTTTCTTTGGTGCATTGTAACATTTTGGAATTGAGATAAAGGTTTTAGTTTTATAAAGGAGATAAGAAGTTATGATTAATTGCATTCAATTTTTGTAAAGCCTCTAGGTGTATGTGTCTTAGCTTGCTTCTAGTTTTCTTGTGCATACTATTATCAAACTTTATGATGATCATATGCATTTTTATCAAGGCATTTGGTTATGAATTTTGGATAGTTATGCTATGATTGTATAAGTTTCTATTATTATATGTGATCATAATTATTATATCTAATTTAGCATTGTATATTATTGTTGATTTTTGCATCTTGATCTTTAGGTCATGCCAATAGTAGATTATTTCTAGTTAGATGTGTTGATTTGATATCATGCTATGGGTTATAAAACATTGGGTGTTTAAATGTTATTCTTTTTCTATCCTTATATGGCTCAAATATGCTTGGTGTTTCACCTAAATGTGTTGGTATAAGGCTTTCTAATGGTGATTAATTGAAGAATGTAAATTTTGGTAAAACATGTTTTCTTATCCTCTTTCTCACATAACTCAAGTTGTAAGAGGATTCTTGTGAATACTTGTATAATCTAGATCTGAATAAGTGGGGATTATCAATTCCATGTGTTGTGAATAAACTTGTGAAGTGATAGGTTCCTTTGTGTGTGTTTATTTTAAACATTGGTTATTTGCATTTCAGTTTGATTTTGAAATGTGTTTTTCAAGTTTGTAAAATATTACTTTTGCATATGTTGAAAGAATCAGTATTTAGAGTTTTCCAAGGAAACTTTGAAGATGATACATAAGAGAAATTCTTAGGTTGAGGAACAAAAAAATGAAAAGAAAATTAAAGATAATTAATTACTAATGACATGTTATCAACCAACAAATTCCCTAAGATAAAGAGATGTTGTGAGGAGATGAAACTCATGGAGTAAGATTGGCATCCCATGTTGTCAAAATCAAGAATAATTTCTAATGCATATAAGTGGTGACTCCTTAATTTGTTTAGAGAAAGCAAGATCAAGAAGCAACTGTGTATGATATTTGTGACTGATATTCGAAAGTCAATTCTTAGATTCTCAATTTCCAAGAGATAATGGTAGAGAAAGGAATTGTTTCAAGTAGAAAAATAGTGAAACTAGACAAAGAAGTCATGAAAAAGAGAGAAAGATATCCAAGAGTAGAGAATATATTAGGAGAAAAGATAATCCGTAACCATGCAAAATAAGTCAAGAACACATTTACCTGCACATATGATTAAGCTCCCTATTTTTTGGTAAATAGATCAAGTATTCTAGGAAAAATCTACTTACCTTAGACTTTCATTGGAGTGAGGTTGGCATTAATGATGACTAGACCCAATTATATGATTTTTTGGAGACCCTCAATGGTGAGGCACTAAGATGGTGCATTAAGAAATGCCCTAAGCATGCTAAAACATGGAAAGAATTGAGTGACTTATTTTTCAAAAAATTCCATTCACCTGATGTATGAATAAAAACCATAAATAAAATGTGGATGCTGACATAAACTAAGGAGGAATCCGTAAAATACTATGATCAATGATTTTAAATTGTGGTTAGAAAATGAGAAGAAGCCTTGACATAAAATAAATGAAAATTGAGTGGTTTGTTTTAAGGTTAGGTCCTCACATTATAGTAGAAGTAGATGAGAATACTTCCTCTTCATATAAGGATGTAGTAGAATTGATCACCAAAATATAATCCTAGTCAAAGGATTTAGTAGGAAAAGATGAAATTGATTATTTCAAATTAGATTTGGAATATGTAATGTTGAATAAATTCTAATGAAAGGTGAGAAGGTTGAATTTTTCGTCCGAGTCCTAGAAGTAAAATTTGGTTTAAAAATCACAGTAGGGAAGAACTCTAAGGAATGAATACTTGATAAACAAAGGCACCAAGATGGATACCACCTTAAGAGGAGAACTTGAGAAATCCCCTAGAAAGATAGTGAGTATATAATATAAGATATAAAATGGGAAAAACATGACACAAATAGGTGTCCATTGTTATTTCATGAAGAAGATGAATATGAACCAATAGTTCATGGATTAACAAGGGAAGCATTTTTTTGATATGGGTATGGATAGAGCATAGGGTTTATCTTTAAGAGCATTGGATGTTTAATTGGCACATGGCTAGTGGGAAATTCAATTCATAGCATGTATAAGACCACTTAGCAATATACATTATTTTGTGCCACACATTCAACGTGTAGGACCCTCAATGAGTTACCATAATAACTATTGAGAGTGAGGTGGTAGGGGAGGCTATCCTAATAATAGAGGTACTAGAGGAAAAGTAACGACCAAAACGAAAAAAATATTTTAACTATGGTAAACTATGACATTATGCTAATTAGTGAAAAAGAAAAAAAAAACAGAGAAATTTCCACATGTGATTTTTGTGGTGATAAGTCACATGATATTTCTAGTTGTCCCAAATTTAATAGTTTTATAAGAATGTGTTGGCACCATAATTATAATGTGAATAATTATCCATCTAAATGTAACCTATGATGCTAAAGTAGTAATGAATAACTAAAGTAGACGAGAAAATGTTGGACAATGTAAAAAATAAAATATAGAACAAAAACGTAGAATAGGAGAATCCTCGTCAACAAAAGAGAAATTGAAAAAATAATACAAAGGAAAAACTTGAGAAAAATGTCATGTAGAAACTTAAGAAGAAGAGAAAAATAACTTTTGTAATTACTTGGTGTTGGACTTGTTAGTGTAAATAATGACTTTATCAAACTAGTTAACTTTTGGCATACCTAGAGAGTCCTATTTACATTGCTTAAGTCTCTATTTAGGGACTTCTATAGTTTTGTCTCACCTCATGTGGTTGAGACAAGTGTCCTCACTTTGTGAAACACCTCTTGCATGGTCACTTGTCACACACTATAACAGTTGTCATGTGAGTTAACAAGTATTTTATCATTGAAGGGGTGGTTAGTCATTGTGTTTGACTTGCCTACCTTCACCACCTTGCCTATATAAGTAAGGCTACTATGTACATTCAAATCAACTCTTGTATCCATATCTTGACAATGTAAATTAAGATTATTAGCGTGCATGCATTTTTGTGAAAATCTCTATTCTTTTTATTTATGCTCTTGGAAAGCATAACATGGTATTAGAGTCATGCAAGCAAAACCATTCTAAAAATCATGCATCTAGCCTAGTCTAGAATTCCATGCAATTTAATTTGCATGTAATATTGATCTCTATTTGAACATGAAAGTTTGGGATTAATGTGATTCACATGCACCTATGTGATTCCATTAAGGTTTTGTAATCTCCATTATGAGGTTAATATTTTGGAGCATCCTTGTGGATGAGGAAATGAAAAACTTGATTCATTCACTCAGTGGATATCGAGAGTTCTTTGTAGATTACTTTTCTTTTATAACAAATGAAGAGAAAGTTTCTGTAGTACAATGGGATTTTGAACAGCAGGAGTTATATTTTTGGTCTGATTAATCTGATGATGAAGAAAAGGACCACCTATTACAAGCAGCAGCAGGAGAAAGAGAAAAAGAGAAGAGACCCCTTTGTATTCTCTAGAAGGGATTATGGCTGATTTCACACTTCATAGAGGACTTCACGCCCATTGAATTCATTGGTTTTTTTAATCTTTTCTTTTGATTATTTCAAGAGGGGGGAAGAGGTATAGAAGGAACCAATGGAAAACATCTGAGACAAGGCAGTGATGGTGCTCAGCTTTGACTGTGTGTCCAATGTGCTTGAAAATGGTTTGCATATTGAATCTCCGGACAATTAGGACGATAACCATGTTCCTCTTCTTCAAGGATTGCAAATGGAGGATACGAGATTCATATTTGACGCGACCTGTTCTCCTCCTCAAGGTGGCCAGATAGTTGGTCGCTCCAAATAGCTATCTTCTACCTCATCACACGTGGCCCATGACTTGGTCAATCACTGCCTTACTGCTCCACACCTCATGTGGCCTACAATTCGCTCTTAATCGCGCTACCAATTCATACCACAGGAAGCACCCTCAATAGGTTCCAAATATCCTACATTTTGCCTCCCTCCAGGCTTCACACACCTCCAAATTCATTGGCCAGGATATAGCCCACGCCATCAAGATGTGTTTAATTGTCAAAATCCCCATGGATTAAAGTCCTAGTCGTTAATGGTTCGGTGTCCGAGTCCTGGCCCGTGCAGGAATCACGAAATTCTGATTGTTTTACAAACTTTTTGTTGTACGTCCTTTCTGAAAGTTCAGGCCTGACTTAATGATGATGAGATTGTGTGATTGAATCATGGAAGGATTCACGCGGGACAAATCAAAGTTGGTGGGCAATAGCGACATAGCATTAAAGATGCCCCATTTTGGGCGGCATTGATGAAAGGCCTGCAAAATTTTCAAAGTCAAAGTTTGCATTATTCAAACATAACGAGTTTTAGAATCAGTAGAATGCATTCAGAAGATACCTGATTGCGCCCAGGATTTTTTGTTTATGGAAGTTAATGCATGGTGATTGAGTTCCATACACGGCCATCTTGAAAATAGCAGCAGTGGCTTCTGCAGTTCAATCCAAGAAATCCTTTATTTGTTGTTTCATACATTATTAGTGGAAACGTCTCAGTTATTACCCGCCATCTAATTACTGCTGGCTCCATGCTCACTTAACCCCCCAAGAAATAATTGCATTTGATCCACTAAAAAACTTTATTTAATCAAATAGAAAGTTGCAAAAGCACCAATACATGTTCACAACACAATGTGTAGTTGACCAATGTAGGTAGTCAAGTACACATACATTTACATTTACAATATAAGTCTAGTTGCACACAAAAAAAGCTCATTTACAATTTATAAAAAACTTTTATTGTTACAAATACCCCCAGTTGCAAAAGGTGCCACTCTCAATACATATTATATTAATAAATACATGCGCACACTTAATGATGCTTCACATGACAATGACAAACTCTTATCAACTCTGTGGGATGTCAAATGCACATTTTTTGACTCTCTTTGTCAGCTACATGTATTAACTCCAGTCCCTATAAGTACCTGCACAATTAAATATTGGTGTAAGTCTCCCTAAATAAATATCAAATTCAAATATAATGCAGAATTCAATCAATTCATCTTTAAAAAACTTACATATCTGGTAGCTACAAATTCAAATAATTGGATCTTCCCCAAACAAATTCAAATTTGAAACACAACAACCAAATTGAATGCATTGAATTGTCAGTTTCAAATTACTAAATAAGAGGGAAAGTAGCCAACGACATTCACAATTGCTGGAGTGAACAAATATTCTTTGCAAACTATAGAGAATGACACGCATCCTCTGCACATTCTTCCAATATCCATAGTTTTTCGGGTTAGTACATTCTACATTCTACTTATAGTTATAAATTCATGAACTGTGCATTTAATAGTTATATTCATGCAACAATTTTTTATATTTTATAAGCAAATGAGGGTCTTTATTGGTCATAGGTTATTCTTTACAAACCCCATTTACAAATTCAGTAAGTTGTGTATTCATTTACTATTTTCGATTATTTCTCAGGGTTTATATTTGTTATTAATTTCATGAAAGGCTCATTTATATTATGTGTCTCTTGTTCATTCAACAAATTGATATAAGCATATTGAATCATCCGTTACGAATATATTAGTTAATTAGTAGAAGACTCTTTTATTTTCAAAATAAGTGCACACATTAACTTGCATTTTCACTATATATATGTATATACATGTGTGTGTGTGTGTATTTGTGTATGTATATATATACATATAACAGATATATATACATATACATATGTATACATACATACATATAAATACATATATACTATAATGAAATAACTTGCACAATAGAAGAAGATGATATGAAATATGCTGCAAATACTTGATAATAATTGAGAATAACAAGCCACTTTGAGGGGGCAAACCTCCAAATATGTCCAATGAGAACACAATTCACAATATGATGATGAAATAAGACTCACAACCTCCTATATATACTTATTTATGCCTAGGATATCACTTAGGTCGACTTAGACACCCCTATATAAGCCCTAGGCCGACCTAACTAACTAAATAATAATATAATAATGATAACATGACTTAATTAGGAGTTAAGATAGCCACAAGCCGACTATTCATAACCCGATGTACACCGATATTAAGGGCATAGTATATACATACGTATATGCATACACATACACACATATATAAGTTTATAACTATATATATATATATATATATATATATATATATATATATATATATATATATATTCATACATACATCTAAATGTCACTGTCTTCTTTGGTGTGATTAAGGAATTATTCTTATGAAACCCTTGCTTGGTTTTTTTGGCATATATCTGAAAACCCATGTTTATTTTCGTGTGACTAAGGAATTATTATCATTAAACCCTTGCTTAATTTTTTGGGCATATATCTGGAAAACCAAATCTGTATTCATTTTAATTCAGTTTAAATTTCTATCCTTTGGTTGTCCAATACAACACAATAATGTTCATTTACTATAAAATGTGTTAGTAATTTTCTACTTTCTATTGCACATACAACAAGGCACCATACACATATAGGACAAAAATTGTATACTTTATTCTTTAATTCACAACTTACGTTTTCATTGTACTCTTAGATGTTCACACAAAGATATATATATATATATATATATATATATATATATATATATATATATATATGTATGTATGTATGTATGTATGTATGTATGTATGTATGTATGTATGTATGTATGTATGTATGTATGTATGTATGTATGTATGTATGTATGTACATATAAATATTTATTTCTATACATATATAAATGTAAACTTTTGATGGTTTGTTGTTGTCTGCTCTCCATGGTGTGAGGTAATTATGAACATCATTCTCCTTTCAAAATGAAAACAATGGTACTCCTAAATCTTTTTATTCAACATTTTTATGGACTCGTGAAGGGTTTCTTGGTTGATTTCAAATAATGATTACCACTTGTTTTTACTGATTTCATCAGTGTTTATCTAAAATTGTTTGGCTTATGATTCAGTTATTTGCAAACATAACAGATGTCTTTTTTCACTTTTTCGATTCACCTACAGGTTCAGTGATAATCATGGGACCTAGGAAAAAGAGGAAAAGATCGAGTGGGAGGCACTTAATTAGAGTACCTCGTGGAGTGAGGTTCAATGTTCTTGATTTTGTTGAGGAAGAGCTAGCAGTCAACATCAACGAAGATTTCATTTCAGAAAATGTAAACCATACAAGTTAACATTCAGGTTTCGAACTTGTTGTTCAAAATACTCAAACAGGCTTGGAACCACATGTTCATGTTCTTGAGTTAGCTACTGTCCATGTGACGTCCCCAGATTTTTCCACTATAAATTGGATTATGCATCACATGGAAAGAACAGTTGCAGATGTTGAGGATAATCATATGTCAATCAAAGGTGCAGCGATCAAGTGGGGAATCTTGCTTAGCAGTTTGAGGGTGTGGCTTAATGGTGTTACAACCACAATAAGGAAGGGGCCACAAACAATCCTATCTGAAGACTTGAAGAAGCTGAAATAGTACAATGGTGTAAGGACATGGCTAATATTGGCCATGGCCTTCAATTCTCACAACTTAAATCAATGGTGGCCTAAATGATTGGAGTGATGCATAATCCATTCACAAATGGGATGCTAGGGAGGTCATGGTGGGTTTGATTTCGACAAAGGCATCCTAATCTCACAATTCAGATAACAGAAGGAGTGGACATAGACAGAGCTATAATGCTATTCCTCTGCATAGTTTCTTCCTTCTATGACAACTTGGAGGAGTTGTATAACAAAAATAATTATGGATCCAACAGAATATGGAACTGTGACGAAACACGTGTGCAGACTGACATAAATTGTGGAATAAGAGTTATTGCAAAGACAGGGACCAAATGCATTCCACAATTAATATCAAAAAGCAGAGAATGGATCATTGTTTTAGCATGTTTTCTTGCAACAGGTCATGACACACCAAGTTTTTATTTGTTCAAGTCAAATAGACACATTAAGAACTATATTATTAATTGTGAGCTAAGGGCATACATGACAACCCAAGAGCATGCTTGGATGACCAAATAATTGTTTGTCGAATGGTTAAAACACTTTGCTAGAAATGCCCCAGACGAGGTTTCACCAACAAATAGACAACTTCTCATATTCAATGATCATGGTAGCCATGTGGCATTCAAGACAATTGAAGAAGCAAAGCATATGGGAATAGATTTTCTCACACTTCCAACACATACCGGCCACAAATTGCAACCCCTTGATGTTAGTGTATTCTCACCTATCAAAAATTACTTCAAACAACAAAGGAGTGTATGGTTCTCTACACATCCTCAACTTGACATAGGAAGCAAAGAGTTGGCAACTCTTGCCACAAAGCTTTTGCACAAGCTTTGACTCCTAATATTATAAGTGGTTTTAGAAGAATGAGAATTTGGCCATTAGATCGACATGTACTTGACACTGATATGGAGACAAGTGAAGCTTTCATAGTTGAAGACGAAGGAACCACTATGGGAGCAAAAACAGAGGCCATGACAACTGAGGATGATGCACAATTCATTGTACAGTGGAGACTTGTTTGAGGCTAGCAGGTTGAAATGAAGATCATATTGAAGAGTTTGTGGAAATTTTCAATGCAAGCAATGCCCCAAATCCAACAAATGAATTAGAAGGAAATTGCATAGAGAATAATGATGTTCAAGTGTTGCACGATAGAGAATTCCTTGTAGTTCAAACAACATGCAATGAGGTAGTAGAAATTGAAGAAAGTCTCAATCTATCATCACATACAAGGCAGTCAAGGTGGTTTAAATATGCAACTTTAAACCTATGGGTGCATTTGAATTTCAGTCAAGGGGTTGAACGACTATCTGGGTAAGTGCAAAAAGATGGGTGGCCAAAAAAGGGGGCTTAAGTGGCCACTTTTTTCTGAAATCAGGAAATACTGACCTTGGACGTGAAATTGAGGATAGTTACACTCAAAATTTTGAGATACAACAAAAACAAGGATCGAAGTGCTCCGAGTCTACTTTCTAAACTACTAATTTATTTTGAAAATGGTTGAGATTAAGGGGTTCAAAAGAGGGACGTACAAAAATTGGTGTTGTTTTTGTCAGAAAAACATAACATAGCGACTTTTGTACATCCCTAGTGCATGGTGAATTTTTTTTTAGTATTTTTAAAATCACTTTGGTGATAAATTAGTTAATAGTATGTAGTTGATTCATGATTTTTCTGTTAATTTTTCAATGAATATTTGATTTTTTACTAATTTTCTAAGTGGACACTTGCTAAAAAATAGAATTTTGGCTGTGCTACCCCTACAAATTTTTGAAACTAATTGATTTTTTTTATTTTTTATTTTAAATTTGTAGAATGGATTCTAGTTTCTAAAAATTTAATTTATTTGAAAATTTGATGAACGGTTAATTTATAATGAAAAAAATACTAGAAACATTATTTTTTGCAAAAAAATAGACACACAAACAAAAGAAATTATAGATGAAAGGCTTAACATTGTCAAAAAGTAAAAAAAATTACATCGATGGATAGTTAAGAGAGAACCTAACATTACCTAGGTGTTCGATTTGTTCGACATTGAAACACATGCAATCCTGACAATGAGCACATACCCGATTATGTGAAATATTGTAGAATTTGCAAAAACATGTCTCTAGTTGTTGGGAAGGCCCTCCAAGCCTTTGGGTTGGTATTCCAACACAAATACTAAGCCTAAGGATTGGGGATTCCCAAAGCAAGATATAACACGCACATGTTATAAAACACACTCGTTCTATCTTAGTTTTGACATGGTTTTTTGTGTTTGTGTGAGACATGTCTTGCTTTATGTTAAATGCTACTCTATTGAATGTATGTTTATATATTTGTATGTTCAAGTATGTACATGTATGCTTGTATTTCATGTATGTATGTATGTATGTATGTATGCATGTATATATATGTATGCCTATATGTATGTAAGATTGTATCTACATATGTACATGTATGCTTGTATGTATGTAGGATTGTATGTACATATGTATTATTCTTGTATGTATGTAAGTATGTATGTATTTATGTATGTCTTTAGAGGGAGGGAGAATTTTAAGAGAGAGAGTTGTCTACGTAGGGTGGGAGGGAGAGAGGGAGCGAGAGAATTGAGAGAGAGAGAGAGAGATTGAGAGAGAGGGAGAAGGGGTGGAAGGGAGAGTCTAACCAAGAGGGATTGGGAGAGAAGGGGTTGGAGTGAGAAGGACTTAGCTAGGTAGGGTGGGAGGGATAGAGGGAGAGAGAGAGGGAGAGAAAGAGAGAGCTATGTAGGTAGGGTGCCAAAGGGAGAGACTTGAGAGTGTGAGGGGTGAGAGGGAGATACTTGAGGATAGGTAGTAAGAGGGAGTGCAGAGAGAGGGAGTGGGAGAGGGAGGGGGAGAGGGAGGGAGTGTGAGAGTGAGAGACTTGAGAGAGGGACTTATCTAGGTAGGGTGGGAGGGATAGATAGAGAGAGGGGGAGAGAGAGAGAGAGAGAGTTACCTAGGTAGGTGCCGAGGGAGAGACATGAGAGAGAGGGGGTATGGGAGGGAGAGACATAAGAGAGAGGGAGAGAAAGGGAGTGGGAGAGAGAGGGAGTGATGGAGAGGCAATGGGAGGGAGATAGAGAGAGATAGATAGAGGGAGTGAGAGAGGGTGGTAGGGATTGATTGAGCGAGAGGTACATAGAAAGAGGGAGAGGGTAGATAGATACAATAAAAGAGGGTAGGAGAGAGAGGTGAGATGTATGGATAGAGAGAAAGGGATAGGGGTTGAGGGTATAGGGTTGAGGGATTAGGGTGGAGGGGCTATAGGGTTGATGACTTAGGGTATTAGGGTTTAAGGGTTGAGGGTTGAGGGTTGAGGGTATTGGGTTGAGGGTAGAGGGTAGAAGGTTTAAAAGTTTATGGTTAAAGGGTTCAAGGTTGAGGGTTTGGGGTTGAGGGTAGAGGTTTTAGGATTGAGGGTAGAGGATTGAGGGTACACACATTATAATTAGCAGTAGTAGCTTCCTCTTTATTCTTTTCTACTGTTGGGGTGGCAATGTGCAACACCCTGTTATTAGATTCATCTCTTGTAATCCTAGAGATTACCTTAGCTTTCTTCTTCTCCCTTTGTTTATTCAACCCAACTAAAAAGCTATCCTAGTCTGGAACTACATCTTTAATTATCATGGGCTTAGGCCTGAGACTCCCCTTCAGCCAGTCAAGAGCAGTTGACATTTCAACATTCGCATCGATGTCAACATTATTTTGTCTTTTATTCATTTCTTTATTCTTTTGAGGTTGTTCTTCCTCATTTATTTCTTTATCCTTACATGTTTCATCCTCACTCTTCTCCTCATGGACCTTCTCTCCTCTAGTAGATTTAGTATTAACTTCTTCAACTTTTCCCTACTCCTTTAATCTTTCTACCTCAACGGTACTCATATTGATTGTTCTCCAAAATTACTAAGGTCACCATCCTTAGGAGTCTCGAGTTCCTCATCTAATTCTTTTTTGTTGGAAGCATCTTCAAATCTTGTGTTTTCTACTTCTATTTATTTTTCCTTATCAAAAGGAATATCCTCTTGAGGTGGCTCGAGAGAAATGTTCTTTGTGATCACTTCTTTTGCATTTTTCTCCTTGACGAATTGTGATGCCTATGCAACTTTCTCCAACTCTTCAGCTACTCTGGCTATATTTTCAAGGTTAGGAAATGAAATCCTAGACTGGGGAGAAGCCTTCCTAGTGTAAACTTCAGTTCTCTCCTTAGAACTTGAGTTCTCTAGATTAATAGCTTCTTCTTGGGTTATCCCCTTTGTATCTTGCAAGTTCCTTGCCAGCATGTAGACAATATAGGAAGTCATTGTGAACTTTCTTGTATCCTAAACTTCCCTTAATTATATATCCAAGTTGTCACTAATTAGCCCTGCCCAGTGCATTTCTCTATTTGTGTAATCACATAAAACATCCAATTCTCAAAAAATGATGCCTTATCCAATCCCATTACCTTGCTGAGAAGAGTGATCATATCATTGTACTCATCTTTGAAGTCACTTCTACATAATGGTTTGGGAAACTTAGAGTAGTGGGACCTAGGCTTGTCAATCCATGAAGCATTGATCATCTCGAGGGCCTTCTCAGGATTGTCTATGTAAAATTTCTTCACCGTGTCAATCTTAAATTTCACCAATTTGTTATGAGAAGGAATACCAAAGGCCCCAACCAAAGATTCTTTAGTCAAGTTGGCCAATAGTCGTCCCTGAGGTCACTATCCTTCTCCTATCAGAATCATAGTGCTTTGAGCACTCTATTATTAGTACTAGGCACTATATGGATGGAGGAAAACCTATTGCTTGAGCCAATCCTATGTGCACCAATCTTCTTGCTAGTTCTATTGGAGCATAGCAATACATTCTTTTGTTGAAATCCTCCAGGTCACTGTGTCCCATATTGGTGTCTCCAACTTCTCCCCACTAAGAAGTGATCTTGGACTCTGGGAACCTACCTTTGAAGTCATACTTCATCTCTTTCACCCTTGAAAGCTCCTCTTTAATTGGCTCAATTTTCTTTCCTTTGCTTGAATTAGCCTTGCTTAACTTTTCCTACATCTGGTTAAAAAAGATCTCATAATTACTTCAAATGCCTTAAGGATCTAAGACAAATTTGGAAAAATATAGACATTCCATTGGGAAACATTTTGGATTATGCTATCAGTAAAGAAACCAAAGAAAATCATTTCAAAAACCCTAAATTAAGATATAAAATTATAATCATGATTTTGGGACAGTCAAGGAATTCAGTGAATCTAGCAGCACAAGGATTTCACAAAATCTAAAGCTCCACAGAATCTGCGAAAAAGGCCTTTTCAAAAAATCCATAGTCTTAAGGAATTAGCAATGCTTTCTTAAGTGTACATTCATCATTTTAAACCCCATCAATCTAACCCCTTGATTATTTCAACATTGTAAGAATCCAAATTTTAACATACAAGGCATCATCACGTCCCAACTTTAAGAAAATCCACCATCAATAAATGAACATTGTAAAACATCAAAAAATTCAAACACAGGTGGAATTCGCGAAATCCACAACCCCAAGAAATCTGTGATAAGTAACTCATTGGGAAATCCTGGACCATGTCGTTTCAGTGATAAGAACACAATCAGGCAGTTCAAGTCTTGGTAGAATTCATGAAAAGTGACATGTCTGGATTTCCAAGAGTTCATGGCTTTCGCGATAAATGGTTCATTAGAGTTTTGATCAGCTTGTGGATCTAGCAAATAGACCAAAATAGGACAATCCAAAAGGTCAAGGATTTCACGACGAGTGTGGCTATCGGGTTTTTCATACTTGTAAGGATTCCATGATGGCTTTCAAATTTGAATGGTTACTCCCAATGTTTGATCAAATTCTAATCATTGTCTTGTATGTTGACGACATGTTTATGGGTAACAACAAGTTCATGATTAGATAGTTTAAGACTCATCTTCTGGCATATTTGATATAATAGATCTAGGGTATGAAAAATATATCCTTGGGATGGAAATCAACAAAGATCAGGTTCACAAAAAGCTTTGGTTAAGCTAGAGTAAGTATGTTGATACCATTTTGTAGAGGTTTAAAATGCATGACTATAAACTAGAAAATATTCCATTTTTGGTTGTTACTAAGTTGAGTTTAGACATGTGTCCTAGTTTTGATGATGATATTGAAGAGATGACTAATATTCCTTATGCTAGTTTCATTGATAATTTGGTGTATGCCATGGTTTGCACTAGACGAGATATAGCCCAAGCAGTGGGAGTTTTGAGTAAGTTTATGTCTAACCCTAGTAGAGAGTACTGGACTTTTGGTAAGAGGGTGTTTAGATATTTTTTTGGTACTTTAGATTACTATTTGGTTTATCATGTTACTGATGATGTGGTTAAGTCATTGGACATACATGGTTATGTTGATGTAGATTGGGCAGGTGACTTGGACAGTCGAAGGTCAACTAGTGGTTATGTTTTTACTTTGTTTGGAGGTGCAGTGAGTTGGATGAGTAAGAGGCAGCCTATAGTTTCATTGTCCACCACTAAAGTAGAGTATATGGCTGCTACACATGCCTCTAAGGAGGCAATTTGCATGTTAGTGCATGTTGTTACATAAAGCCATTAGAGCCAATGAGGAGTTATGGAGCACTCGGGATTGACAAATTCTAATTGGCTATGAGTTAGGCGCCCGTGTGAAGGTCATATGACTATTTAATATTTTATGCCATGTTTATGGGTTATCCACTAAGGGGGGCATAGGTTTTTCTAGGTGGTTTTTCTTGTTGTTTTGGGATACCATTTGTGGTTTCTCTCCCACAAAATTCTATATATTGGAGACTTGAGATGGTGTTTTGTATGATTTTTTTATAGGTTGACATAGTGACGAAGTGCTTCTAAAATACATAGAGAATTGTTGTATTGTTGCATCTCATTTTAAGATTAATACAAACATTGGATCTTTTTGGGTGTGTGGTTTTTTACCGCAAGGGTTTCTCCACGTATATATTGTGTCACTTATGTTTGGAAACATGTGGTATTGCTAATTTTTCTTTCATGTATAGAACTGTTAATCACATTATCTCTTTATGGTAATATTGGAGTCAGACCTTCAAAGTTATGATCTTCGTGCAGGTACAAATCTCCTCAGAGGTATTATTTACAGAGTGCATCTTCTATCCTCACATGCCTTGCAATCCCTCCTCTATGTCATGGTCTAGGATTTAGTGGTTGTTCACTCATCTTCATTTCGTGCTCACCTTCATTCCCTAAGGACAATCTTGGGGTGTTGTCTTGTGAATAATTTGTTGAACTTGTTTTGTGCAGTTTGATTTCTCTTCAAGCATGCTTTGAATGACCCATTCTATGAACCATATTTTTCCCCTCTGGTAGACATGGCCTCCTCTGCTGAGAGTGGGGTTTGATGGGTCTTTTTTTTCTACGGGCTTGTCTAGTTCTGCACTTTTTGGCTCTGGTATATGTTGAACACCTAGAATACTAAGAGGGGGGGTGGATCAGTATTTTATTAAACCATTTCTTCATAATCCAGCCAATAATCAAAACATATCTAAATGTAGCTAAGAATGAAAACATGAAAGAGATCACAACACCACATATAACACATGAACACCATAATTTTTACTTGGAAACCCAAAAAGGGAAAAACCACAGTGAGGATTAGCTCACAATATATTATAACTAGTTATAAGATATTACAAGGCTCACTATCAGGACACACTATCCTTATAAGGCAGTGTGTCCTGGTAGTGAGCCTTGTAACCTCATAACTAGCTGGAAAGCTATGAAATGGTCCAATATCTCCAAGAAAAACTTAGCTATGCTCCTACTAGACTTTGAGAAGGACTACAATAGGGTGGAGTGGGCATTCCTGGGGACAAATCGTGAAACATTTGGTTTTTTGCAACAATTATGTAGTATGATTTATCCGATCTTCTAAAAGATGCATCTGCTCAAGTGGATGTCAATGGCTCATTGTATGGAGTGTTTAACTTAGAAAGATCCATCGGTCAGGGATGCTCCTAGCCCCTGCCCTATATATTATGTCTTTTAATGTACTCCAGTTCCTAGTTAGAGACACAATTGTAACTCCCAAAGTCAGGGGATTAACTCTTCCTAATAATAGTGAGCTTATGAATATCCAATTTTTTGATGATACACCAATCTTTGTGGAGGTAAAACAAAAGAATCTAGATAATCTCTTAGAAAAAATCAATTTGTATTATAAGGCTTCAAGAAAAAAAATCTCTAGGGAAAAATCTATAATGTTGGGGTAGACATATTCTCCTCCTGAATGGCTACAGAATTTTGATGTCTAATGGGGGGCCCCATAAGAAACGTAGGTATCTTGGAATACCTTTTGTAGTAAATCCATGCCTAAATTAAATGTGGCTATAGATTAAACAAAAATTGAAATAAAGATGGACAAATGGAACAAGCAATACCTTTCCTTAGTTGACAAACTCCAAGTGTGCTAGAAAATTCTCTCGTGATATACCATCGACTTCACCTTTGTTTGGTTCTTTAACAACTACCAAATAAAATAAATCCAATAAAGGATTATGAATGTTCTATGGTCAGATGGAAAAGGGGAAAGGAAAAAACACGCAGTCAAATGGGACTAGTGTTGCATTAACAAAGCATAAGGGGGATTCGGCTCAAAGATCTAGAAAAGAAAGGAATAACTCTTGTAGTAAAACAGATCGTCAAGGCTTTTGAGGGTAATGAACCCTATAAAGTTTTAGTAAGAAATAACATTCAATTGGAAGTTGCTAAGCATGTGAGATAATGGAAAAAACTATGCGTTAGTGATCTACTCATCACTAAGAACCCAATTGTTCTTGTTGGTTCTATGGGAGCTAATCAAGGATATAATCATTAACCCCAACTTCATTGTGCATAATAACAACCTGCTTCACTCTAACAAGTCCATATGGTGGAACCTAGATCATAATGGGAATCCTCCTGCACTTCTCCCAAGGCTGCTCTACCAAGAAATGGGCTCAGGATGGAATCCAAATTTTTAACAAAATCCTTGAAAATGTCATTTTAAAAGAATTATAAATATTGAGAAATGAATTTAATATTCCCCTTTCTAACCTAAGAACGTACTCTGTGTTAAAATAAGCATTGGAAAACACTTCACCTCTTAATATAAATAGGCCTACCATCAACCTCACAGATGATCTTATGTGAAGGGTTAATACGCCCTAAGGAATATGTAATCTGAACTAATTCACAGGGAATTAATCCAGTCTAGTCTCTAATTAAACATTTAAATAAGGTTTGGAAACTTGACCTGAACAGTAAAGATTGGCAAAAAATATTCATCTCTAACTAGTCTAATATGTTTGATCCTAAGAAAGCATGCTTTAGATGGTTAGTGTTGCTACAAAGAGTACCTATTAAAATGAAGCATTTAGATATTGAAATATGTAGTATCTGTCTTGAATTAGTTGAACATATATTCTTTGATTTTCTATATGGTAATGGAATCTGGAATCTTCTATGCAATAACATGCTAATATGTAATATAAATGGAAAAGTTGATTAGAAAGAAATTTTATTGTGTAATGATAGAAAATTGGGAAAAGAACTTAACTTATTTTGGCACTCCTTGGCTAATGAATTTTTTTTGCATATATGGAAGGATAGGAATGATGATAAGTTCAATAGATAGTGGAGGACCCTTACTTCAACTCAACAAAGAGACTCACCATGTTTAATATTGCATAGTGGGTAACCATTACAATGAAGATCTATAAAGTCAAATTCCACAAATTGTTAAAGGACAGAGTGGTCTTGGTCAACCAAAGTAAGATTAAATATGGGCACACCTAGAAACATGATCAACCCAACCTATCCACCTTCATGAAAGCACTAGAATCTTTTCAAAAAGAATTCAATGAGAAATCCGAGGTTGGAAAGAAAAAATAGCGAGTCAATGCAACTAGGTGGCACACAAATGAGAATCTAGAGATTTAGGAGGTATTTTCAAATGAAGAAATGGTAGTTTCTAAACTCAAGCAGGGTGGAATGATCTAGGGTCTTGTAGTGAGAGTAGGAATATTTTAAAAATGGCTTCAATATATACTACACATTATACATCTGACTAGTTTGTTTGCAAGGTCCCTTTTTACATTTTGTATAGTATGGTATAAAATTGTATAGCAACTAATAGAAATGTATATATGTTTATAAGTTTGTACAGAAGATTGTATTAGGATCTTGGATAGTTGTTTATAGAACATTATAGGTGATGGCATGCAAAAATTTCAATGATGTGTGTTAAAAACAAAAGGATTATGTGGTATTCATGAAAATCCACAATAGTGCATTTTGAGATTACACTATTATTAATACAAAAAAAAATTTATTAAAAAATAAATATCATAAAAAATAATTCCCCATGCACTAGATTTTCAAGTTGTCTAAGTAAGAAATAAATAAATATTAAATAAATTTACTACATCTTTCTATGTCCCATTGACATCACTTTGTTAAAAAAAGTCAACAATTAAAATATTATCTTAAATTTATAAAAACAAGATTTCTAAATTTTGTTGGTTCATGTATGTCTAAAATTTGAAATGTACATGTCATTTTGAGGTTCTCTCAGTTGAAAAACTTTATTTGTATTGGTCAAAGTGGGTTCTAAACTTGCACCCTCCTACAACCTCTAGGATGCAGAATCCACCACTTAAAATATTTAAAGATTGATAATATGTTGCAATAACAATGTCTTCCTTTGATTTGGAGTTCACTTAGTTTTTGGCTTCCCTACCTCCCTTCTATCAAGAGTACCCATAGTTGGGAGAGGAGAGGGTTACCGGGTTTGATTCCTAAGGATGATTTATCCAAAAATCACACTCAACTTCATATCTTGGATAATGTTAAAGACCAAGTGTAGGGTCTTGCATTTTTTTTGTCATTGGATAGTTTGTTTAAAAATTAATAGTTTAGAGTAAGGAATAGTTATTTTATCACTCTAGAATTACGAGATTTTCTTGAAGGCTTTAGATTTATAAAGATCTTAGTAGCTATTACATTAGATTAATTAATTTATTTACATTATCACTTTCATAATTATAGTATAAACTAATTCAAAATAATTTGAAAAAACAAGCAAAGAACACATATCAACTAATTTGTTTTTACAACAAAATGAGTGACAATCAAAAAAATAAAATAAACACCCATTTCAACATCTACGTACTAAAAAAATAAGAAATTTCAATTAAAGGTGTAAGAATCTGATTCAACTAAAATAATAAAATAAGTATTAGATCAATAATTTATCAATTATATGTTGTTTGCACATGTATTTTTGTGAAAATTATATTTAAATGAAAGAGGGAGAAGAAACACATAGTGTTGCTATATTTGTATTATATTTATTATTGTAGTGTAAAACAGTCTCCTTTCACATGCATTTAAATTGCAAAAGTTAGAAAATATAAAAAAAATACATTCATTTCAGTAGTTAGTAGTATTTAAATTCAAAAATTCTTCTAATTCAAAACAAACATGAAAAAAAACAAAAAAAATAGTATATTTTTTTTAAAAATTGGACTTATTTTAGATTAGCCTTATATTATTCACTTCTATTTTGGTTTCATACATATAGTAGTTGTGAGCATTCATTACAAAATATTGAACACTTGTAGGATCTTTTTCACTTAACTAAGTAGACTACCAAACATAGATTACACACTCAACATTCAACAAGCAAGAAAACAAGTACCAAATAATATAAAAAAGCCAAAATCATGTTCAAATAAAAATCAATTAAAAATATTCAAATATAAGCTTCAATAAAATATCTTTATAATTATATTTCTCTCTTTAGTACACCTATTATATGATTCATATGTGTTGATAAGTTCGAGAATATTTGATAGAGGTCACCATGATAGAGCTAAAAATACAATCATATGCTTTTGAATCTATTGATGAAAAATAAGCATAAACCACACAATAAGTTAAAAAGAAAGAATACAACAATTGACCATTAACTTAACACATTTAGAATCTATATTTGAGATAAAATTCAACATTTTAGGGGGAGGACAATTGATTGCATGTTATATTTTTATGGAAAATGGACCACTTTTTATGTTTCTCCTATTTAATCCTCTTAATCTCTAACATTTAAAAAACTAGTTTAGAAACTAGTTTATGATAACTACTAATTGTGTTATTGACACATCTTAAAATTTTGAGTATGGGTATCTTGAATTACTCATTGTTTTTGTTAATTTTAAGGGAAAAGTACCCATTTCTTATCCTCATATGACTATCCATTTCCACTCAGATACATAATTTCATACACATATAAATCAATACCCTAAAAAAACCCTAAACATCCATACCAATATCATTACTCCATGACCAAACATCCATTCCTCTATAGAACACTCATTCCCTATGAAGAGGTTATCTCACTAATTATCCACCTTTACAACTAATGTGACCTTCTGAACAATAATATTTAGTTTTATTTGGTCAATTTGAACCATATATTCCCACCATTGATGACACACAAAATAGTGGTGAATCAAATTTGGAGAGAACAATAATGTAGAAATTGATTTATTTAGTTAATACAACTACACACCATAAAAGACATAATATAAATAAATTAAATATTTTATGGATATGTCAAAACTTTTATTCTTGAGTATAACACCACCAAAAATAGTTGATATATATGTCTCTAAAAAAAAAAACCATTTGTGTCTAATGTAATATAATTTCATTCATTTGGCACATGCCATGACATAACCTATGGATAAGAGTCACCTAAATAATATCATTTTTTAAGTAGAAATCTTTTCTTCACTTTATGCATCCTCATTAAAAAACTCAAAAAAATCACTTGAAAAAATAATGTTTTGCTCCAACTCATTAGAGTTTTTTTTTTCAACTCAGTTGATAGTGTTTTTTGTAACAGAAGTAGGGGAAAGGGCCCCAAACTCAGTTGATAGTGTTGTAATACCAATGAAATGGCCAATTTTTCTTCACTTAATACAACAATACACCATAAAAATGTAATGAAAATATTTATTATTTAATGGACATGTCAGATATTTTCTTCTTGATTATAGTGCCACACAATATGGTTGATAGATGTCCCTTTAAAGATTAAATTTATTTTCTTTGACGGAGTATACTTTTATTTATTTAGTACACATCATGTCATAAAATATGGATAAGCATTTAAAAAAAAAAATTATATCATTATTTAAACATGACATGCATTTCTTCATTGAATGTGGCATCATACTGAAAATTTAAAAAAATTCACTTTGAAAAAATAAATTAATATTTCAATTTACTAGAGATTTATTGCAACTCAATATTAGTGTAATATTGATGATGTGGCAATTTTTTCTTCACATAATGCAATCGTGCATGATAAAAAATGTAATAAAAATGACTTTTATTTAATGGACATGTCATGACTTTTCTTGATTGGTATTGTTTTTGGATTAGATCATGTTAGATTTTTTTATATTAGCAATCAATGTTGTGGATTGTGGGAATCTGTTATCATTAAATTAATTTTTTTGTTGAACACAATGCCACCTAGTATGGTTGATAGATGTCCTTTCGAAGAGTAAATTTGTTTTGTCTAATGTAGTAGACTTTCATTCATTTGATACACAACACACCATACATATGGATAAGCATTACTCGAAGAATAATATCAAATTTAGACTTGGAAAGGTTTTCGTCACTTGAGGCAAAAGCATACCACTTTTTTTAAATCATCCTTTCAAAAAGAATTTTTTTGAGCTCCAACTTATTAGAGTTTCCAAGTTGCAACTTAATAGTATCCTAAGATTGACGATGTGACAATTTTTTCTTCACTTAATTACATACCATAAAAAATAAATAAAATAAAGTTGATTTAATAGACACCCTGGAAGACTTTTCTTCTTCACTACAGTGCTACCTAGTATGGTTGACAAATGCCCATTTGAAGATTAAATTTATTTTGTTTGATGTAGTAGATTTTCTTTCATTTGGTACACATCATGCCATTAAACATGGATAAACAATGGTTTAAAAATAATATGATTTCTTGACTTGGTAAGACTTTTTTCACCTGATGTCACATTTGTACCAAAATTTTGAAAAACATCTCCTTTGAAAAACAAAATTATTTTCTCAATTTGATTAGATTTTAAAAAAAAGTAAATGTAAGTGAGGCATTTTTTAAACGGAAAAAAAAAAAAACAAGTTCAATTATCTTTGTCTTTCTTGAAAACTTTTCTTTTACATATCATTATTTATTGGTTGTCCATTATGTTTGTTACATGATAAAGATATTTTAAATATCAAAATATGATTCTAAAAAATACAAAATAATTTATAAATGGGCCATGAAAAAATGATGTTTAATAAATACTTAAAAGAGTCCACTCTTTTAATAATATTTGTGGAAGAGGATGGTTACTCATAATATACTTCAATAACAAAACTTTTCTTCTAACTCAATCATAATATTAAACAATATACTACACTAATCAAATGATACATACATATAACATGAAAATATTTTCTTCAATTAATATAATTAAATATTATAAAATATAAAATAAAAATAAATTTTATTGAATAAATGTGACAAGACTTGTCTTTGTGTATACACCACTTTTCTATCCAGTATAATTGATAAGTGTTCTCTTAAAAAACATTTTTTATGATATAATAAATCTTTAATGCTTATTTACACCACATCATTGTTCAATTTATTATGTATTTTATGACATGATGTTATTATTTATTAATTCTAAAAACTCATTATAAGGTGGAATTGTATTAACTACGTTTACTTGTTTCTCCTCTTCTATAATTTCTGTCTTGCATCGTGTGTTTTGTGCTGCTCTTGCCTGGTGTGTTCTGCTCTGCTCTAGTTTGCTCTACCATGGCCCCTCTTTTGTTGTTCCCTTTCCTGCTTTCCATCTTTTCAATCTCCGCTCTTCCTCACTCTCTCAATAATATCTCTCATCAACAACAACAATATTTGCTCTTGCAATTCAAAGCTGCCATTTCCAGCAGCTATAACACTTCACTGCCCGACTGGACTCCCATTCTCCCCCTCTGCAATTGGACTGGCGTTATCTGTGATACCTCTTCTCATTCCGTCTGCGCCTTAAATTTATCCTACATGAATATAAAAGGCATAATGTCTCCTGTCCTAGGGAATCTCTCCTCTCTTCGATCCTTAGATCTCTCGGGCAATGACCTCACTGGTACCATTCCACCTCAACTCGGCCAACTTCCCCATCTGCAGGTACTCTCGCTGAATGACAATCAATTGCAAGGAAACATTCCGGCCTCTCTCTCCGCTTGCCGCAGTTTGTATGACCTGGATCTCTCTTATAACCAACTGCATGGCAGCATTCCGCCTAAGCTGAGTCGCCTCACAAGCCTCAAGTATCTTTACTTGGGAACAAACAATCTCACAGGTACCATTCCCCATTCTTTCAAAAATCTGTCCGCTTTAGTTGAACTGTATTTGGAAGAAAATGATCTTACAGGTACCATTTCCCCTGAATTGGGAGCCCTGCCTCAACTAAGGTGCTTTCTCTTTATACGAATCAGCTGTCAGGCATTCCACCTTCCATCTGGCTGTCAATCCATTCGACTTCACCGCTTATACGAGCTGTCAGGCCTCATTCCACCTCAACTTGGTGAACTAGATACTATGGCTGGTCGACCAATTTGGAAATCTATCCGCCTTAGTTCAGTTCTCTCTCACAGGTACAACTGGGCATGCACCTTCGCTTATGAAAACCAACTCACAGGCAGCATTCCCTCCTCTTTAACAAATCTCTCAAAATTGAATGAATTAGCTTTAGGACAAAACCAGCTGAGTGGACATATTCCATGGGACATTGGTACGAAGCTCTCCAATTTGACATAACTCAGTTTATGGGCAAATCAGCTTAGTGGAAACATACCAAATTCCATCGGAAATTGTTCCAGTCTCGACGTACTTACAGTGCGCAAAAACCGGCTCGGTGGAATCGTGCCAATGGAGCTTGGTAAGTTGAGCCTCCTTACAAAGCTTTCTCTAGCCCAGAATCAACTTGTTAGTACCAGCAGAAACACATTGGCTTTTCTCAATGCTCTCACAAATTGCTCCCACTTGGGATTAATAGATTTGTCGGAAAATCATCTCACTGGTATATTACCTCAATCCATCGGTCAACTGTCGTCCAATCTCTCTCGCCTGAATTTATCACACAACATGATAAGTGGAGCCATACCTCAGCAAATTGCCAATCTGACAAATTTAACCTTCTTAGATTTAGGCAACAATCTTTTCAGTGGCAATATTTCATCTGTTATTAAAAGATTCTGTATGTTGGAAAGATTGTTTAGGAATGGGAACAAATTAGAAGGAAGCATTCCAAGTGAGATAGGTCAAATGCAACATCTCGGACTCTTGGATCTTAGTCAGAACCAGCTATCTGGAAAAATACCAGATTCACTCTGTATCCCCCAACAACTAAGATATCTTTATCTTCAGCACAACTACTTATCAGGGGAGATCCCTGTTAGTTTAGAAGGGTGTCAGAAGTTGGAGCTCCTTGACTTCTCTTACAATAAACTAGGAGGAAGAATACCTTGTAGATTCATTGCGAGCCTTAAGAACCTGCAATTCTACCTCAATCTTTCATCGAATTCTCTGCAAGGGTTCTTGCCGCAGGAGATTAGTAAAATTGTAATGGCTCAAGCCATAGACATCTCTGGAAATCGATTTATTGGGGTGATTCCAAATGCTCTAGGAGACTGCACAGCACTAGAGCATCTAAATCTGTCTCATAATGCCTTCAAAGGTCGAATACCAGATTCACTATCCAAACTACAAAATCTCCAGAAAATGGATCTTTCTGCCAATTTTTTATCAGGTTCAATACCAATGTCTCTTGGAAGACTAAAAGTACTTAACTACATGAATGCTTCTTTCAATAATTTATCAGGTCAAATTCCAGGAGGGGGGCTGTTTCCAAATAGAACTGTTATAGCATTCTTTGAGGGAAACCTTGGCCTCTGTGGCCCAAGAAATTATTCATTGCCTCCATGCCCAAAGCAGACACAGGGAAAGCATTCGCTGCTGAAAAAAATAGTCTTATCAGTTGCTGGAACCATTGCTTTAATGCTAGTCTCTTTCATTATAGTAATGCTATGGAGGCATAAACTTTCAAAAGAACTATTGCATCCCTCGAGCCTTTTTTTTCAAAGGCTCGGCTATCCCAAATTTTCTTATCAAGATCTTGTCATTGCAACATCTGGATTTGATGAGTCAAACTTGCTTGGTGTGGGTAACTTTGGATCAGTCTATAAAGGCATTTTGAGGGATGGTAAGATAGTTGCCATAAAGGCTCTTAATTTGCATAATGAAGAAGCCCATAAGAGCTTTAACACAGAATGCAGAGTGCTAGGGAGGATTAGGCACCGCAACCTTATTAGAATCATAACTGCATTTTACTACCCTAGCTTGAAAGGTTTGGTTCTTCAATATGCATCAAATGGGAGCTTGGAAAAGTATTTGCACCTTGACAGAGATGATTTAAACATATGTGAATTGGGATTGAGTGAGTGTTTGAGAATTGCTATAGATGTAGCCCATGGCATGGAATATTTACATCATGATTGTCCTTTGCAAATTGTGCATTGTGATTTAAAACCTAGCAATGTGCTCCTGGATGCCAACATGACAGCCCTTGTGACTGATTTTGGCATATCCCGTTTAACTACCACTCCAAACTCCACAGATTCACTGAGTACAACAACATTTGCACTCAAAGGATCTATCGGCTATATTGCTCCAGGTAATTTTTTTGAATTATGTTTGCATAGGAATTAACCTTTCCCTTTTAATATTTTTCTAAGAATTTGATGAACAAAATTGATTGCAGAGTATGGATTGGGTGGGAATGTTTCTATAAAGGGAGATGTTTACAGTTATGGAATTATGATATTAGAGATGGTTACAAGGAAGAGGCCAAGTGATGACATGTTTGTGGGAGACCTGAACTTGCAAAAGTGGGTGAGCTCAGCTTTTCCAAATAGAATGGCAGATGTTGTTGATAGTAAGTTGTTGAGGGATGTGAATGCAAACATGGAAGAGAATGGATTTCTTCTTTCATTGATTCATGTTGGTTTGCTATGCACCAATGGATCGCCAAGAGAACGACCCTCCATGAGAGATGTAGCCAGGGCCTTGGAGAACCTCAAGATATCTTTGACGGGAAATGCACTTTCTTCCAATTTAACATCTACAATATCAGACCTCCTACGCAATACCAATCCCACTACATTATCAGCATCGGATAGTCAAAGTTCTACATTTTAGACTTTTTCAGTTCCATGAAGTACTTTTAGTGTTTAGGTTAGCTATCAGTTTATCATCTTTTACAAGCTTGCATAATTTCATGCAAAATCCTTAGGTTATATTGTAATTCATTAAACAAGTAAGATGTTCCAAATCATGTGCATGGATTCATGTTTATATATATGAATGTCGCAAAATGTGTAATATATTGACTTATCTATGACACTTCCTTTCATTATATGCAAAATTTTAAGAACTTTATTTTATTTTTCTCCTCAATACTCATTATTCTCCAAGGTCAAAAAAGATGAGATCGATCCAAATGCTACAACAACAATGATATACTGAGAAAATAAATTATGAATAGAAATTTGAATATAATCTATTTTTTAATTTTCTTGAATAGTTTGGAATAGCTTGAAAAGATGCTTCATTCTTCATGATGATGCATGAAGAATTCATTCAAAATTTTAGACCTATATTGAGATATAAGCATATACCTTTAAATTGAATATTTATGATAAAAATAATAATATCAATTGCATCAAAATATGTAGCTATTGTAAATTGCCAAACATTACCTGAATATTAGTATTTGGATTTTCTATAATAGTATTGAAGAGTTATCTTGTAATTTAATAGAAATATGCATGTCACTCTATGACGGATTTGATGGAGGAAATATACCATAATCAATATCATCCAAATTGAATTTAAGATGAATTGATTATGAACCTTTCTTAAGTTATGTTAGGGTCAAGAGTTTAGTTTTCTTTGGTGCATTGTAACATTTTGGAATTGAGATAAAGGTTTTAGTTTTATAAAGGAGATAAGAAGTTATGATTAATTGCATTCAATTTTTGTAAGGCCTCTAGGTGTATGTGTCTTAGCTTGCTTCTAGTTTTCTTGTGCATACTATTATCAAACTTTATGATGATCATATGCATTTTTATCAAGGAATTTGGTTATGAATTTTGGATGGTTATGCTATGATTGTATAAGTTTCTATTATTATATGTGATCATAATTATTATATCTAATTTAGCATTGTATATTATTGTTGATTTTTGCATCTTGATCTTTAGGTCATGCCAATAGTAGATTATTTCTAGTTAGATGTGTTGATTTGATATCATGCTATGGGTTATAAAACATTGGGTGTTTTAAATGTTATTCTTTTTCTATCCTTATATGGCTCAAATATGCTTGGTGTTTCACCTAAATGTGTAGGTACAAGGATTTCTAATGGTGATTAATTGAAGAATGTAAATTTTGGTAAAACATGTTTTCTTATCCTCCTTCTCACATAACTCAAGTTGTAAGAGGATTCTTGTGAATACTTGTATAATCTAGATCTGAATAAGTGGGGATTATCAATTCCATGTGTTGTGAATAAACTTGTGAAGTGATCGCTTCCTTTGTGTGTGTTTATTTTAAACATTGGTTATTTGCATTTCAGTTTGTTTTTGAAATGTGTTTGTCAAGTTTGTAAAATATTACTTTTGCATATGTTGAAAGAATCAGTATTTAGAGTTTTCCAAGGAAACTTTGAAGATGATACATAAGAGAAATTCTTAGGTTGAGGAGAAAAAAAATGAAAAGAAAATTAAAGATAATTAATTACTAATGACATGCTATCTAACAACAAATTCCCTAAGATAAAGAGATGTTGTGAGGAGATGAAACTGATAGAGTAAGATTGGCATCCCATGTTGTCAAAATCAAGAATAGTTTCTAATCCATATAAGTGGTGACTCCTTAATTTGTTTAGAGAAAGCAAGATCAAGAAGCAACTGTGTATGATATTTATGACTGATATTCGAAAGTCAATTCTTAGATTCTCAATTTCCAAGAGATAATGGTAGAGAAAGGAATTTTTTCAATTAGAAAAAGAGTTAAACTAGAGAAAGAAGCCATGAAAAAGAGAGAAAGATATCCAAGAGTAGAGAATATATTAGGAGAAAAGATAATCCGTAACCATGCAAAATAAATCAATAACACATTTACCTGCACATATGATTAAGCTCCCTATTTTTGGCAAATAGATCAAGTATTCTAGGAAATATCTACTTACCTTAGACTTTCATTGGAGTGAGGTTGGCATTAATGATGACGAGACCCAATTATATGATTTTTTGGAGACCCTCAATGGTGAGGCATTAAGATGGTGCATTAAGGAATGCCCTAAGCATGCTAAAACATGGAAAGAATTGAGTGACTTATTTTTCAAAAAATTCCATTCACCTAATGTATGAATAAAAACCATAAATAAAATGTGGATGCTGGCATAAACTAAGGAGGAATTAGTAAAATACTATGACCAATGATTTTAAATTGTGGTTAGAAAATGAGAAGAAGCCTTGACATAAAATAAATGAAAATTGAGTGGTTTATTTTAAGGTTAGGTCCTCACATTATAGTAGAAGTAGATGAGAATACTTCCTCTTCATATAACGATGTAGTAGAATTGGTCACCAGAATATAATCCTTGTCAAAGGATTTAGTAGGAAAAGATGAAATTGATTATTTCAAATTAGAGTTGGAATATGTAATGTTGAATAAATTCTAATGAAAGGTGAGAAGGTTGAATTTTTCCTCCGATTCCTAGAAGTTAAATTTGGTTTAAAAATCACAGTAGGGAAGAACTCTAAGGAATGAATGCTTGATAAACAAAGACACCAAGCTGGATACCACCTAACGAGGAGAACTTGAGAAATCCCCTAGAAAGATAGTGAGTATATAATATAAGATATAAAGTGGGAAAAACATAACACAAATAGGTGTCCAATGTTATTTCATGAAAAAGATGAATATGAACCAATAGTTCATGGATTAACAAGGGAAGCATTTTTTGATATGGGTATGGATAGAGCATAGGGTTTAGCTTTAAGAGCATTGAATGTTTAATTGGCACATGGCTAGTGGGAAATTCAATTCATAGCATGTATAAGACCACTTAGCAATATACATTATTTTGTGCCACACATTCAAGGTGTAGGACCCTCAATGAGTTACCATAATAACTATTGAGAGTGAGGTGGTAGGGGAGGCTATCCTAATAATAGAGGTATTGGAGAAAAAGGAAGAACCAAAACAAAAAAATTATTTCAACTATGGTAAACTATGACATTATGCTAATGAGTGAAAAAGAAAAAGAAAAAGAAAAACTGAGAAATTTCCACGTGATTTTTGTGGTGATAAATCACTTGATATTTCTAGTTGTCCCAAATTTAATAGTTTTATACGAATGTGTTGGCACCATGATTAGAATGTGAATAATTATCCATCTAAATGTAACCTATGATGCTAAAGTAGTAATGAATAACTAAAGTAGACGAGAAAATGTTGGACAATGTAAGAAATAAAATATAGAACAAAAACGTGGAATAGGAGAATCCTCGTCAACAAAAGAGAAATTGGAAAAATAATACAAAGGAAAAAAGGAAAATCTTGAGAAAAATGACTTTTGTAATTACTTGGTGTTGGACTTGTTAGTGTAAATAATGACTTTATCAGACTAGTTAACTTTTGGCATACCTAGAGAGTCCTATTTACATTGCTAAAGTCTCTATTTAGGGACTTCTATAGTTTTGTCTCTCCTCATGTGGTTGAGACAAGTGTCTTGACTGTGTGAAACACCTTTTGCATGGTCACTTGCCACACACTATAACAGTTGTCATGTGAATTAACAAGTATTTTATCATTGAAGGGGTAGTCAGTCATTGTGTTTGACTTGCCTACCTTCACCACCTTTCCTATATAAGTAAGGCTACTATGTACATTCAAATCAACTCTTGTATCCATATCTTGACAATGTAAATTAAGATTAATAGTGAGCATGCATTTTTGTGAAAATTTCTAGTTTTTTTATTTATGCTCTTGGAAAGCATAACATGGTATTAGAGTCATGCAAGCAAAACCGTTCTAAAAATCATGCATCTAGCCTAGTCTAGAATTCCATGCAATTTAATTTGCATGTAATATACATTGATCTCTATTTGAACATGAAAGTTTGGGATTAATGTGATTCACATGCACCTATGTGATTCCATTAAGATTTTGTAATCTCCATTATGAGGTTAATCTTTTGGAGCATCCTTGTGGATGAGGAAATGAATAGCTTGATTCATTCACTCAGTGGATATAGAGAGTTCTTTGTAGATTACTTTCTTTTATAACAAATGAAGAGAAAGTTTCTGTAGTTCAAGGGGATTTTGAACAGGAGGAGTTATATGTTTGGTCTGATTAATCTGATGATGAAGAAATGGACCACCTATTACAAGCAGCAGCAGGAGAAAGAGAAAAAGAGAAGAGACCCCTTTGTATTCTCTAGAAGGGATTATGACTGATTTCACACTTCATAGAGGACTTCACGCCCGTTGAATTCATTGGTTGTTTTAATCTTTTCTTTTGATTATTTCAAGAGGGGGGAAGAGGTATATAAGGAACCAATGGAAAACATCTGAGACAAGGCAGTGATGGTGCTCAGCTTTGAATGTGTGTCCAATGTGCTTGAAAATGGTTTGCATATTGAATCTTCGGACAATTAGGACGATAACCATGTTCCTCTTCTTCAAGGATTGCAAATGGAGGATACAAGATTCATATTTGACGCGACCTGTTCTCCTCCTCAAGGTGGCCAGATAGTTGGTCGCTCCAAATAGCTATCTTCTACCTCATCACACGTGGCCCATGACTTGGTCAATCACTGCCTTACTGCTCCACACCTCATGTGGCCTACAACTCCCTCTTAATCGCGCGACCAATTCATACCACCGGAAGCACCGTCAATAGGTTCCAAATATCCCACATTTTGCCTCCCTCCAGGCTTCACACACCTCCAAACTCATTGGCCAGGATATAGGCTTCACGCGGGACAAATCAAAGTTGGTGGGCAATAGCGACATAGCATTAAAGATGCCCCATTGTGGGCGGCATGGATGAAAGGCCTGCAAAATTTTCAAAGTCAAAGTTTGTATTATTCAAACATAACGAGTTTTAGGATCAGTAGAATGCATTCAGAAGATACCTGATTGCGCCCAGGATTTTTTGTTTATGGAGGTTAATGCATGGTGATTGAGTTCCATACACGGCCATCTTGAAAATATACATCATCCCTGCATAAGAAGATTTTGATTTTGCAGCAGTGGCTTCTGCAATTCAATCCAATAAATCCTTTATTTGTTGTTTCATACACTATTAGCGGAAAGTCTCAGTTATTACCCGCCATCCAATTACTGGTGGCTCCATGCTCACTTAACCCCCCAAGAAATAATTGCATTTGATCTACTAAAAAACTTTATTTAATCAAATAGAAAGTTGCAAAAGCACCAATATACGTTCACAACACAATGTGTAGTTGACCAATGTAGGTAGCCAAGTACACATACATTTACATTTACAATATAAGTCTAGTTGCACACAAAAAAGCTCATTTACAATTTATAAAAAACTTTTATTGTTACAAATACCCCCACTTGCAAAAGGTGCCACTCTCAATACATATTATATTAATAAATACATGTGCACACTTAATGGTGCTTCACATGACAATGGCAAACTCTTATCAACTCTGTGGATGTCAAATGCACATTTTTTGACACTCTATCTATCAGCTACATGTATTAACTCCAGTCCCTATAGGTACCTGAACAATTAAATATTGGTGTAAGGCTCCCCAAATAAATATCAAATTCAAATATAATGCATAATTCAATCAATTCAACTTTAAAAAACTTACATAACTGGTAGCTACAAATTCAAATGATTGGATCTTCCCCAAACAAATTCAAATTTGAAACACAACAACCAAATTGAATGCATTGAATTATCAGTTTCAAATTACTAAATAAGAGGGAAAGTAGCCAACGACATTCACAATTGCTGGAGTGAACAAATATTCTCTGCAAACTATAGAGCATTGACACGCATCCTCTGCACATTCTTCCAATATCCATAGTTTTCCGGGTTGGTACATTCTACATTCTACTTATAGATATAAATTCATGAATTGTGCATTTAATAGTTATATTCATGCGCCATTTTTTTATATGTTATAAGTAAATGAGGTTATTTATTGGTCATAGGTTATTCTTTACAAACCCCATTTACAAATTCAGTAAACTGTGTATTCATTTACTATTTTCGATTATTTCCCAAGGTTTATATTTGTTATTAATTTCATAAAAGGCTCCTTTATATATTATGTATCTCTTGTTCATTGAGGAAATTGATATAAGCATGTTGAATCATCCGTTACAAATATATTTAATTCGTAGAAGACTCTTTTATTTTTAAAATAAGTGCACACATTAGCTTGCATTTTCATTATATATATGTATATACATGTGTGTGTGTGTGTATATTTGTGTATATATATACATATAACAGATATATATACATATACATATGTATACATACATACATATAAATACATATATATTAAATTGAAATAACTTGCACAATAGAAGAAGATGATATGAAATATGTTGCAAATACTTGATAATAACTGAGAATAACAAGCCACTTTGAGGGGGCAAACCTCCTAATATGTCCAATGAGAACACAATTCACAATATGATGATGAAATAAGACTCACAACCTCCTATATATGCCTATTTATGCCTAGGATATCACTTAGGTCAACTTAGACACCCCTATATAAGTATTAGGCTGACCTAACTAACTAAATAATAATATAATAATGATAACATGACTTAATTAGGAGTTAAGATAGCCACAAGCCGACTATTCATAACCCGATGTACAACGATATTAAGGGCGTAGCATAGACATACATATATGCATACACATACACAGATATATAAGTTTATAACTACATATATATTCATACATACATCTGAATGTCACTGTCTTCTTTGGTGTGATTAAGGAATTATTCTTATGAAACCCTTGCTTGGTTTTTTCAGCATATATCTGAAAACCCATGTTTATTTTCGTGTTAGTAAGGAATTATTATCATTAACCCTTGCTTAATTTTTTGGCCATATATCTGAAAAACCAAGTTTGTATTCATTTTACTTCAGTTTAAATTTCTATCCTTTGGTTGTCGAATACAACACAATAATGTTCATTTACTATAAAATGTGTTAGTAATTTTCTACTTTCTATTGCACATACAACAAGGCACCATACATATATAGGACAAAATTTGTATCCTTTATTCTTTAATTCACAGCTTACGTTTTCATTGTACTCTATATATATGTATGTATGTATGTATGTATTATAAATACATATATATCTATATGTATACATACATATATACGTATATGTATAGATATATCTATACATATACATATACATATAAATATTTATTTCTATGCATATATATGTAAACCTTTGACGGTTTGTTGTTGTCTGCTCTCCATGGTGTGAGGTAATTATGAACATCATTCTCCTTTCAAAATGCAAACAATGGTACTCCTGAATCTTTTTATTCAACATTTTTATGGACCTGTGAAGGGTTTCTTGGCTGATTTCAAATAATGATTACTAATTGTTTTTACCGATTTCACCATTGTTTATCTAAAATTGTCTAGCTTATGATTCGGTTATTTGCAAACATAACAGATGTCTTTATTGACTTTTTGATTCACATACAGGTTCAGTGATAATCATGGGACTAGGGAAAAAGAGGAAAAGATCGAGTGGGAGACACTTAATTAAAGTACCTCATAGAGTGAGGTTCAATGTTCTTGATCTTGTTGAGGAAGAGCTAGCAATCAACATCAACAAAGATTTTATTTTAGAAAATGCAGACCATACAAGTTAACATTCAAGTTTCAAACTTGTTGTTCAAAATACTCAAATAGGCTTGGAACCACATGTTCATGTTCCTGAGTCAGCTATTGTCCATGTGGTGTCCCCAGATTTGTCCACTATAAATTGGATTATGCATTGCATGGAAAGAACAGTTGCAGATGTTGTGGATAAACATATGTCAATGAAAGGTGCAGCGATCAAGTGGGGAATCTCATTTAGTAGTTTGAGGGTGTGGCTTAATGGTACATTACAACCACAATAAGGAAGGGCCACAAACAATCCTATTTTAAGACTTGAAGAAGCTGAAATAGTACAATGGTGTAAGGACATGGCTAATATTGGCCATGGCCTTCAATTCTCACAACTTAAATCAATGGTGGCCCAACTGATTGGAGTGATGCCTAATCCATTCACAAATGGGATGCTAGGGAGGTCATGGTGGGTTGGCTTTTGAAAAAGGCATCTTGATCTCACAATTTAGACAATAGAAGGAGTGGACATAAACAGAGCTATAATGCTATGCCTTTGCATAGTTTCTTCCTTCTATGACAACTTGGAGGAGTTGTATAACAAAAATAATTATGGATCTAGTAGAATATGGAACTGCGATGAAACACGTGTGCAGACTGACATAAATTGTGGAATGAGAGTTATTGCAAAGACAGGGACCAAATGCGTTCCATAATTAATATCAAAAAGCAAAGAATGGATCACTGTTTTAGCATGTGTTAGTGCAACAGGTCATGATACACCAAGTTTTTATTTGTTCAAGTCAAAGAGACATATTAAGAACTATATTATTAACTGTGAGCTAAGGGCATGCATGGAAACCCCTAGATAATGCTTGGATGACCAAAGAATTGTTTGTCGAATGGTTAAAACACTTTGCTAGAAATGTCCCAGACAGGGTGTCACCAAAAAATAGACAACTTCTCATATTCAATGATCATGGTAGCCATGTGGCATTCAAGACAATCGAAGAAGCAAAGCGTATGGGAATAGATTTTCTCATACTTCCAACACATACCAGCCACAAATTGCAACTCCTTGATGTTAGTGTATTCTCTCCTATCAAAAATTACTTCAAATAGCAAAGGAGTGTATGGGTCTCTACACATCCTCAACTTGACATAGGAAGGGAAGAGTTGGCAACTCTTGCCACAAAACTTTTGCACAAGCTTTGACTCCTAATATTATAAGTGGTTTTAGAAGAATGAGAATTTGGCCATTAGATCGACATGCACTTGACATGGATATGGAGCCAAGTGAAGCTTTCATAGTTGAAAACGAAGGAACCACTATGGGAGCAGAAACATAGACCACAACAACTGAGGATGATGCATAGTTCATTGTACAGTGGAGACTTGTTTGAGGCTAGCAGGTTGGAATTGTAGAAGTTGAAAAACCAACTTCACAGTCCCCAAGAATCACCTGTAAGCAATCACCTATCACATGCAATAGATATTCAAAACAAAAAAGAAAGATGTTCTGTAAACTCTCAGAGCAAACTTGTGCAAGCATAAATCAGAATTATAGATTATTGAATGAATTGTTTTACAAATAATACAAAATCCTTCGAAAAGGCGATGATGCAATAAAGTAGAAAAAGACAACCCTAATCTTATCTTGAGAAAAAAGATAGCTCAATAAGATAAGATAAGAATTAAATGATAATTATCCTAGGAAATAAATAATTACCTAAGTAAACTTATCCTAAAGTGTAATTAAATAATTAATTACACTAACACCCCCCCATAAGTGCAACTTAGGGAGAAGCAAATTATTGTGAAAAGATGAGTCCCGGCAACAAGTCCTAATCAGGTACTCATGTACAAATGCAATGCAAACTAAATCAAACGGGGTAAAGGAGAAAACCACATGGGAACAAAACTCCTCCCCAAAATAGAATGCAATAAACTACCTAAGTGATGAAAAATGGAGGACTCCATAAGACCCCCCAAGGACACCATTCATCAAAAAGATACATGAAAGAATCCCCCCATAAGAGAGGAAGAAAGAGACCACAGATCCCCCCCAGAATGAAGTAACTCCAAAAGAAGTGAAGAAACTGCATCTCCAGAAAGAAGTGAGAGGGAAGAGGTCAAATGAAAGAAATCTCTGAAGGTGGAATAGGTGCAGCCCAAGATGTCTCCATAGAAGCAGGTGTGACCTCAACAAATGAAGAAGCTGAAGTAGGTGAAGACTCAGTAGAAACCTCCAAAGATGTATGATCAACTGGATCTTGCTGCACTGAAATAGAAGAAGCAACAGGAGGTGGAGGAGATGGAATAGAAGGCTCGAGAACAGGATCCGAAGTGAGAACACAAATGTTCAAGAAGCCAAATCTCTCCTCTGAATGATGATGCACACGTGAAGTGTGAGGAACAGCTGTAGGAACAGAAGCACCACCAGTAGAAAAATTAGTGAAGGAATACAACCAAGAGGAGTGATCCACTATCCCAGTAGCAATGACTGCTCTACTCTCCAAGTCTCTAATGATAACCGAATCAGGTGTGAACTCCACAGATCTCCCATTGCCCCCATGAGTTATCTGATAGATGGAAAGAAGGCTATGTGTCAAGTGAGGGACACACAAGACATCCTGAAAGGAGTGATCCTAAAAACTAATAGACACCTTCCCTGTAACACTCAAGTAAGTGTTGTTTCCCATCAAAATGGGAGGCATAGTGCAAGGCTCAAAGGAAGTGAACATAGACTGCGAAGATGCCATATGATGAGATGCTCCTGAATCTAGAATCCATCTCCCTGATCCAATACCTGAAGAAGCACAAAGAGCATGTCCCTTCATATCTGATGAAGTATGTAAACCAGTTGTGCCTGTGTTATGCTGCTCTGAAGAAGAAGAATGAGGAGAAGAAGATGATGCAGACATCCTAGAAGGAAAATCAATCTGATGTTTCTGAAGAAGATGTTTCAGCTCATCAATGTCCTTCTTGTAACAATTATGTTCTGCATGTCCTTCCCTCTTGCAATATGCACATGTAGAAGTCTCCTTCCTAAATGATTTCCCCTTAGAAGAGGAGGATGAATTTGATGACTCCTTTTGCTGCTCATGAGGTTTGGAATCTTTTTTTTTGTTTCTTTCCTTTGCCTATAGAAGCCTTCTGATCTCTGGGCTTCTGTGATACAATAAGAGCATGTGAGGAGGAAGGAGGTTTCACAGTGCCCATGCTAGCTAACTTAGCTTGCTCTCGAGTGAGAGATGAAGCAAACCGAAAAGACCTTCCACAGAAGAGAAAATAAAAAAAAGCAGAGGCTATTGCAAAAAGATGTGCAACATATTATTCGAGAATTCCATAATCACATGATAATGATTTGCTTTATAAAAGCAAGATATGCATAACCCTAATCTTATCTTGAGCAACAAGATAGCTCAACAAGATAAGGATGACAACTAATTAACCTAGGAATTAAATAATTACCTAAATAAACTTATGTAAAGTGTAATTAAATATTAATTACACCAACAAGAATGAAGATCATATTGAAGAGCTTGTGGAAATGTTCAATGCAAGCAATGCCCCAAATCCAACAAATGAATTAGAAGGAAATTGAATAGAGAATAATGATGTTCAAGTGTAGCACGATAGAGAATTCCATGTAGTTCAAACAACATGCAACGAGGTAGTAGAAATTGAAGAAAGTCTCAATCTATCATCACATACAAGGCAATCAAGGTGGCTTCAAGATGCAACTTTAAACCTAGGGGTGCATTTGAATTTCAGTCAAGGGGATGAAGTACTATCTGGGTAAGTGAAAAAAGATGGGTGGCCAAAAAGGGGGCTTAAGTGGCCACTTTTTTTTTTTTCTGAAATCAGGAAATACTGACCTTGGACGTGAAATTGAGGATAGTTACACTCAAAATTTTGAGATGCAACAAAAACAAAGATCGAAGTGCTCTGAGTCTACTTTCTAAACTACTAACTTATTTTGAAAATGGTTGAAATTAAGGGGTTCAAAAGAGGGATGTACAAAAATTGGTGTTGTTTTTGTCATAAAAACACAACATAGTGACTTTTGTACATCCCTAGTGCATGGTGAACTTATTTTTAGTATTTTTAAAATCGCTTCAGTGATAAATTAGTTAACAGTATGTAGTTGATGCATGATTTTTCTGATAATTTTTTAATGAATATTTGATTTTTTACTAATTTTCTAAGTGGACACTTCCTAAAAAATAGAATTTTGGTCATGCTACCCCTACAAATTTTGGAAACTAATTGATTTTTTTTATTTTTTATTTTAAATTTGTAGAATGGATTCTAGTTTCTAAAAATTTAATTTATTTGAAAATTTGATGAACGGTTAATTTATAATGAAAAAAATACTAGAAACATTGTTTTTTGCAAAAAAATAGACACACAAACAAAAGAAATTATAGATGAAAGGCTTAACATTGTCAAAAAGTAAAAAAAATTACATCGATGGATAGTTAAGAGAGAACCTAACATTACCTACGTGTTTGATTTGTTCGACATTGAAACACATGCAATCCTGACAATGAGCACAGACCCGATTATGTGAAATATTGTAGAATTTGCAAAAACATGTCTCTAGTTGTTGGGAAGGCCCTCCAAGCCTTTGGGTTGGTATTCCAAAGCAAATACCAAGCCTAAGGCTTGGGGATTCCCAAAGCAAGATATAACGGATGCGTGTTATAACACGCGCACGTTATATCTTAGTTTTGACATGGTTTTTTGTTTTTGTGCAAGACATGTCTACCAAGACATAACACGCTCGCATTATGTCTTGCTTTATGTTAAATGCTACTCTATTGAATGTATGTTTATATATTTGTATGTTTGTATGTACATGTATGCTTGTATGTCATGTATGTATGTATGTATGTATGCATGCATGCTTGTGTGTATGTATGTATGTATGTATGTATGTATGTATCAATGCATGTATATATGTATACCTATATGTA